>JAVQJD010022603.1:0-59350 GCA_036023655.1 Nannoperca australis
AAATTCAGACATCTGTAGATTTACACATTATTACTTATTGTTCATCAAATCCAATGATAATTTCCTATAACTATAAAAGCATCTATTATAACATGCTGTTAATACACTGGCATAGGTTCTCTTTTGATATTCTCACACAGTTCTCCGGACTCAGATGGGTTAAAGTGAGAATTTTATGATCCTCCCCTGCTGGTAATCAATCTCATTTGCATGGCACAAAGAGAGCCAGAGAGCCTGTGGAAAAGAACCTTTGAAGCGTCAAGGTGTCATTTCTACTGGGGAGCAGAGGAGGTTCAGACCGGGCCTGTGTATTCAGGGTCCAGTGTTCACCTCCAGTTTGAATTTTGGAACCAGCCAAATGCTGTTCCCTAAAATATATATATTTTACCTTGTCATGTTTAGCACTATTCAGAATATAAATTGAACTGCGTCAATTGCTGCATAAGTTTAGAGTTTCATTATTTTAACAATGTTTTTGTTTTCGTGTGGGTACTTTTTACAGCTGTAAGAATCCATGGCAATTTAGAAAAGTAGTATGATTAAGTCAAGCATTTAGTAAAATACCAAACTTTGCTGGTTACAGATTTTAAAACCTGACTATTGACAATTTTCTTTAATTTTGTTTTTTTGGATAAAACTGTTTTAAAGAAAAATGTATTAGATTACAGAAAGAAAAGACCTGCAAAGTAATGTTTGTAAAGTAGATTATTGGACCATTACAGCTATGATTGAGTAGTAAATTAACACAACTAAATACTGAGTTAAAATCTTTTAATAGCCTAAATGTGTTATGTTACATTATGCGTCAACTTATTCAGATGAATGGGATTAATTTGAAAATTCTCACTATAAAACATCATGCAGAGCCATTTGTAAGGTATGTATACATATTGTACATGGTAGAGCCGTCAGTGGAGAATATATAAATGCATCAAGGTGTTTGTTGTTGGCTCTCTGTATAAAGGCTGAGTGTTTAGGTTTACAAGCATGGTGATGTCACTGCTGTCAGGCGTCCTTGTGTATGTGTGTGTTTGCGTGTATGTCTGAGGAATGCTAATGCAGAGGCTTGTGATCCCATGTGAACCAATCAGGCAGTATTTATTATCCAACTGGCAAGCAGCAAGTCTGAGCTCTGCTTACAGAGCAGGAAAGACAGAGAGGCAGAGAGATGGATGGATGGATAAACAGTGAGTAAGACACTGTTGCTTGTGTCGGTTCACACAGTATGTAATTATTTGCAAAAGCAAAATATGTTTTTGTGGAAATATTATTCTGGCTGGATTCAGTTTTTTCAACATATCAAACAACAGAACCTTTGTGTTAGCTATGTATCTGCAAAATGTTCACTGACAACATTTTTCAATCACGTATCCCTTAAGTACGTATACATTTGGCAACCAAACTGATGGTATGGTTTAGTTAAAGGAAAAGGTGGTCAGCAGTACACGATGATAAAAATGTTAATGTTGAGTTCGTTTGATGATGAAGAAGTAATCACTGAGGTACAACAAGATGTGCTGAGAGATAGACTTTATTATTATATTATAAGTGCAAAGTGACAAATTAAAGAAAAAACCTGAATACATTTTTGTAGAAACATATAAACATAATGAATACAGATCCCAATCCAATTGATTTTGGAGGAACTTCTTAGACAGAGCTCTCCATGACCATCATCAAAACACCAAATGATATATTGTGGGTGTCCGTGCCTGTAACATCCCTGGTTAATGACGGACTAAGGTTTCACTGATGGTTCACAGAGTTACTGATGATACACGGCACTGTAGCTGCATTAACAAATTGTGAACACATTGTAAGAACTAAGAATAAGTGAAGTATTATAAGATCAAAATCACATAAGAAATGCAGCTTTAATCTGTGTTGAGGTAAGTTGCGTAGAAAGGACCCATGTCCAGACAGATGGGAGGCTCCAGCAGTACAAAGGTTTATTAACACAAAAAAAGGCTACACACCAGTACAGAAAGGCAACTGGCAGGTGCAGAGTGGGGAACACAGCCAAACACTAGACACATGGCAAAGAAAGCCAGGCTGAACCATCACAGAACAAATGAAGGGGACTGGTATATGTAGGGAAGTGGCTAATGAGGGGATCATGCAGAGCAGGTGAGAATAATTATGGACTAGGAGATACGAGGGCAGGAACTGAAATGATGAGATAGGAAAGGAATTTCAAAATAAAATCAGGAAGAACAGACAAAGACTAACGGGACGTCACTGTATATACTGCCGGTACTGCAAAATGCACTTTATATGTACATCTCTTCACACCGGCATTGCTTCTTCAAAATATAAACTCAAATCTTCATAATACAGCTAAATAATAACACCACAAATATAAACAGGGAAATCAACAGAGTGTTGCTGGATGCTGCATGCTAGACCAGACTAAAGGTAATTTACATTGCCTCCAGTAGAGTTGGACACACTCGAATAATCTATTGCTGTGTTCAAGTCATGTGGGATGAATGATAGAGATGGGAAAGATTCCCATGTTTACAACGTACAAGCAATGCACTGTGCATTGACAATATGGGACAATATTACCTCGAATGATGGACTTTTATTTAATGTGTAATCCATCTGTGTGTAAAGAATCCATGAGGTGGAGGAAACCAAATCCCTCACCTCTACCAACAGATATGAAATAACTGACCTTGAGTTAATGAAATGACAGTAATAACTGTAATGACACTATTAGACATCCATACGTGGATTTTGAGTTGCTGTAATGGCAATGATAGGCTTATATGGATGTAGAGCTACTGTATGACACTAATAGATGTGTGACTTTTGAGTCACTGTTATGAAAATACAACACTTTAATATGCCATGCGGGGAATGGGGGAAGGGATTTATGTAATTATTTTTATCTGTCATTTTCTGTGATATTTGCAGATCAGAATCAGAATCAGAAATACTTTATTAATTATTAATTAATTACTAATTACTTAATTAATTATATAATTAAGATAGAGATTTGTTCACAAAAAACATAACTAATTTATATTTTAGGCTACTGGAAGGACACTAATAGAAATGTAGATTGTGATCATTTTTGATTAATGATTGGGTGAAATATGAATGATGTTAGTGTACACTACAGCAGGAGCTAATTGAGCCAGTGTGGCAGTGTGCAGATCTGCAGTAACATCTGACCTGCTGGAACTGTATGTATGAAAAGATGATTTTATTTTTGCCAATAACAGATAGTGTCAGTGTGGGACAGAGATGGAGCTAGTAGGACGGGTGAAATGGGATTTGGGGCCAGTGCCAGCTGATGATAAGCTAGTCCAAATGGATTGGTAATGGCTATTCATCGGGGTGGCAAGCAGCTCGGCTGCTTTGACACTAATATGTATGCAGATTGAAATGTGGCTGAGGGACTTTGGCTTGAGGTAGTAGCATGAAGCAGTGTGTGTGTGTGTCTGCGTGTGTGTCTGCGTGTGTGTGTATTAGTAAATGTGTGTTCTTGTAAGTGCGTGCATGTTATACGTGGGGTTGCCATAGCTGATACTACGACAGATATGTTTATTTTACAACATGTTTGTAGATTTAGCCAGTTTCACTGCTATTCACATAAAAAGTATGATTACATTTGCAGTTTCAATGTAGTACTTTCATTTGAAATAATTTGTATTAAATGAATTATTGCTTCCATCTTTCATATCTAACCCTTGAGCTGCTGTCATGTCATACTTACCAGACAAGTCAACTGCTTTCACTGCTTACAATTCAAAGAACATTTCAGTTGCTTTAATGGCTTAGACATTAACAAACAACAGCTTTCAATGCTTTCAGCCACTTGAACCAACACCTCAACTCCTTAATGCATTCAACTGAAAACTCTAACTTCATTGTTTCAAGTTCAGCTGACTCTTCAGTTCCTTTAAGTTAACTTCAACTTGAACACACAATATTTCACATGGAAGGCATTAAAGTTTGAACACATTTGAAAACATTTATAGTCTTCTATTTTATTTCTAATAGCATATACACATCATTAACCACAGGTATTTTGATAAATATATGGGTCACAATAATGAAATAATTTAACTCATTATAAATATATATTAAGGACAATACCAGCAGCGTGCATGGTTGATATATTTCATGTATATGTGTTTGTTTGTGTGAATGTGAATATATATGCATGCATTTCCTGCCTGTAGTTGTAACCAAGCTAAAAGTGCAGTCTCTAACCCTGCAGTGTGAAAACACACAGCACCTGAGCATCCATCTGCTTGTTAACACCTTGTTCCATAGCTGAAGTGGCTTGAGGAAAACAGAGATGCAATCCTTCCTCATACGTCATCGCTTGACAGAATCTGGTGCACGCTTCCCTCCCTTCCTGCAGTAGCATGAGAGTGGCTCACCAGCTTCCAGAACATATTGATCCCAAAATAACATCAAAGAGGCCGGCTGACTGACTTAAGATGTGCCGGGAGGGGAAGGCAAAGGATGAAGGGGGAGGAAGAGGAGGAGAAAACCAGACCCAAGAACATTGTACCTGGACATCAGAAAGGAGCCAGAGGTTGTCCTTTCTTTCCTCAGTGTTTTGGATTTTACTGTTAAGAGATTTGGGGTGTTTTAGTGCTGACTTTGAAATGTGGCCAAAAGGTAGAAAGGCATCTTTCTCTCTTTTCTTGACTATTCAGCAGTATTAGGTTTTAGATGTTTGACACTATTCATGATCAAATCTCTTCTTTTATTATTTCTGCTTCCTTTTTCAAACTGAACTCAAAGGTCAGTGGTCATTTAGACATTGTTTTTATTGTTGAAGTGCCCTCAAGCAAGGCACTTTGGCTATTTGGTGGCCTGACAGATCAGACTATTGTTGAACCACAGAGATTCCAGTTTGATTGTGAAGACAGGCAGAGAGTCCCCTGAATAAAGAACAGAAAGACAGAATGGTGATACCCTGTACAGGTACATTAAGGTATCCTTTTGTTACAGAAACATGTCGGCACCCCCACCATTTGTAGCAACTGTCCTTAGTCTTTGATTTTTGGTCTTGTGAATACTAACAAAGCATAGTGTACAAGTGTACAGTCTTTCCTAATCCTTTACCAAGTAGTTTTAGTTGACTAAACTGAACTTATAACTATAACTACAAACACTGGTATACATTTCTTTGGAAGGCAACGAGAAACAGCTCTCTCTGTTGTTTGGGTTTGAGGTTGCGTTTGGACCACACTCATGTGGCCTACAATGTGCTACCTTTTCTGTTTGGAGTATGCAGTTACATGGAACCTGGGCAGGGTTTAGACAGATGGAGACAGGTTGTGCTCTAGACATGATCCCTCACTGGCTTCCCACCTGTCAGCTTTGCCAGCTATGTTCAATGGGACTAAGCCAGAAACAAACACTGCATGGGATGGTGCCATTCCCCTGCACCATCCGGGGGGCCAATCAATGTGGTAACTGTACCTTTGCTTAGGATCTGATAACATAAGGTACAAATGTGACCCTGAAACTATCAGAAACTACTTTGTATCTTCAAGCTCTATCACAAGGTAGACAATGCTCTAATGGGTGCCTTTGGTTTTTGCCTCTTCTTTCAATGTGTGAAACAGCTTAGAATCCATCAGTCTGTTGATAGATCTGGGCAGGACTGTAGATGCCTGCCTGGATATGATGATACAAAATGAGCATGGATTATACTTTTATGACGACAGTGATAATAGTAAATAAAGCTACGAGCATGAATGTACTGGTTTCCACTGCATGGAGGCAAAAACAAGCTGAATATCTTGGGGTCAAGAGACATCCCATGACGGCCAAATTTAAATTGGTTTAAATTGCCTCATCAATACCAAATGGGTGTATAAGAAAGGAAAGGTGTGGGCCATTAACACATTGTTGATTTAGTAAGTAAGTTAAGATCATGTGATCCTAAAAGTAGAATGTGAAGATTATAGACATTTGGTCTATTGATTGTAATGGATATTTCATGAATGTTTAACTTAGTATTAGACTGCAACACACTGAGACATCAGCCCACATTAGAGGAGCTGTAAGAAATAGTATAGAAGTAGTGTAATGTGGAGATTGAGTTACAGCCACTGCTGTGTGAAGTGAACTTAAATGGGGAATATGCCTTTAGTCAGACAGCACTTAGGGGGCATATTGATCCGACAGTGAAAAGAAAGTGGGAGAAGATGAGTGTCAGAGCCTGCAGAGCAGGTGAGGGAAGAGAAATTAGAGAAGAAGAGAGGGTCACCCACTGGAGGCAAAGTAAAAAGCTAATCTGTGCCAGGACAGAAGAGCAATACTTACTGGATTTGTCTCATTAGTCTGTTGTTTTTCTCTCTTACTAGTACAGCCCATTCTAGTTGAAATACTGCTACTACTGAGCTGAAACTGAAGGAAAACACACTGTGATGGGGTCCTCAGTTTCACTAAAGTTATTGGAGTGAAACATTGCCTTTACCCTCATATAGGTAAGGCAGAAGCTTTGGTTCAGATTGCCATGAAATTGTGTATGGACATTAATAGTCCACAGAGGATCATTCCTAATGATTTTGCGGACTCGTGTTACAGTCATATTGAAAGGTTAAAGGTTTTAGTTGAGAAATGTCAATATTAAGTGGTAGATTGCAATAACATTGATCCCCAGAGGATAAACTCTTTCCTTTCAGGACACTCAATGAGCTTTTCTCAAGTTCTATCCTCAGGTCAAAATGAGATTTGCCCAAAAGATATTTCATAATTGAAAGGGCAGATTGCCTGACGTTTACTGAACACACCCACAATTCCCAGAGGATGAAACCCTTTGATTTAAGTGATCTTTCCTACAGCACCCCCTTAAAAAATTTTGACCATGTCAAGCCTGTAAGAATTGTACATTATTTTTTGTTTGTTCTGTTCTGAACACTTTAACATTGTGAGGCTAAAATCTTATACTAAAGGCCCATACTTAAAAATGGGTGTGCTCTCATCTGTTTATACTAAATTAGGTGTCTGGTTATAGGTGGACGTTTTCATACATGTTGGTGGATCATTGCAGACACGAGCATATGACAAGACCCTCTCATTAATCATGATGTGTAAAGCACCACAAAGTCTTGTAAATCTTGTATGCCATGGAGATCCATTAATGAAAAGTAGTATTTTTGTGTACGTGTTTAATTCTGAAATTGTCCATTTAGATGTTCAACAACTTTTAATAGCTACATTGAATCATCCTGTTGGTTCTTAAATTGGTAAAAATAACATTTTAAGCAGCATTAAAATGTTTAAATACCTTTTAAAAAGTGACTATTGGAAACTTAAAGAAACCCCTGGATTAACTGCACATCACTTGTCCTGTGGGTTGAGCGATTGATTTAGCAAAAATGCTTTGCCAGTAAAGTATCCAGAATCAATAACTGAGACTTAATGAGAGTTTGTTTTCGTGCTATAACTCATTCTAGTAGATTGTGATGAGCTTTCGATGTGAGCAGCACCCCCATTTCTTCCACACCTTCCCCCTGGTCCCAACAAAATATAAATCACAGCTACAGCCGCTTAATGCGTGCTCTTTGGAATTTCTCACAATCTCACTTGGTGGCACTGGACATACAGCTGTAAATAAAGGCTTTAATGCTCTTTGACAAATGGCCTCAAATGCTATGCAGGCGTTCTGCATGTGACAGGATGTTTTAGCAGAAAGGCAGCGTCAAGGGCTAATCAAAGACGGCGTGCTGAATGCAGACTACTGGCCTTTCCTCGCATGCTTATGGGTAATTGGTCCAAGAGGTGGGGTGTGTGTCATTAGGGGGGAAGTGTATGGACAATTGTTTTAGTTGGCTAATGGTGCTCCAGCTTTAGTTGTCTTCTCACCTCACATCCCCCATGCCACGGTCAGTCAGCCTGCCAACTAGTCAATCAGTTCTCTTGTCAGAACTCCTGCAGCAGAAACAGCTGCAGGACCCTCCCCCATGGCCAATGCCAAAACTAATAGGCCAATTAGTGTATGGGGATTGTTCTGATGGCTGCATAAGATAGAGAGCCCAGCACCATGATGAGAGCTGTGTGTGTGTGTGTGTGTTAGATTTGAATGATCTGATTACATTTTTTGAAGGCCATACAGGTGTTTCAGAACTGTAGTAGCAAAGACACAGCATTTAAAAAAAATCATAAAATAAACATAAAAAAGAAATAATATAATAAACAACAATAAAAGGAATTAGAGGCAGGACCACCCAACCCCTCCAGCTCTGTGATTATGTGACTCAGTGCATGCTGACAGAACCACCCTATGGGCAGCTGAAGTCATCTCTTCTCTCCTCTTTTTCTGCCTCCTTATCTGCAACTTGACTTCTCCAAACCGGAAAAACTATTTTCTATCTTCTCTACCTTCCTTGATCCCCCCCACTCTCTCACTTCATGCCTGCCAAGTGACTTTGTTAATTACTTTGTAAAAAAGTTGCCTGCTGACGCCACCTGTCCTTCTCTTCCTCTCCTACTGTAACTTCCTTTTCAGCCCTCTCTCCCAATGAGGTAATAACTGGTTACCTCCCACTGCCCAACCACCTGCCTTCTTGACCATATCCCCTTTCACCTTCATCAGTCTGTTGCTCTTGACCACCTTCCTTTCATCACCCATCTCATCAATACCTTATTGATAACTGGTTGTTTCCCTATGAAATGAATGTGGTTGTCTTTACTTAACTCTTTGCATATCTCCACCAGAACAACCTTATCGACCCCCATCTGTCTGGTTTCAGGGCAACTAAACTGCTAGCGCAGCCTCACTCTACTTCGTCATTGTCCTGCTTACATTTTCAGCAGCGTCTGACATGGTGAACCACCAGATCCTCCTCTCCATTCTCACCCTCCAAGAACGGAGAACCTAAGGTTCAGCACTCTCCTTGTTCAATCCGACCTCAAGGACCGCACTTACAGAGTAACTTGGAGAGAATCTTCTTCTGAACCTTGTGGCCTCACTGAGAGCCATGATATATCATGGAAATATCATGCATAAATCTGTGAATCATTTCACAGATCTGAGGTACTGTAATTTCTTACTTTCTGACAGTTTTAACTGGAACGTGTCTTTGGCACAGTTTGCTGTGTTTTTTTGTCAGATTGTCAAAATAGCCGAAATATCTCTAAAATATTGAAGTTGAGTGACCTTTCTTGTCGACAATGGCTTCATCTTTCTTCCAGCTGGTCATGGGTACTGCATTTTCTTTGGTGCTGCTGATTTTGCTTACCAGTATTTTTGTTTATTCTGCTCCAGCTCTAAACCTATTAGCCACTGTGACATAAACATACCTTTATTTGTGCAACATGATTGATTATTTTATTCCTCTTTCCTGCATTCTAAATGTCTCTTTTATTCCCGCGATCCCATTGGCTCTTTTAATTTTGGCTTCTGATTGACTCTTTTATTCCAGTGACGTGATTGGCTCTTTTATTTCTATGATGTGATTGGCTTTTTTAATCCTAATCAAAATATTGTGGGTGTGCTGGCCTCAATCACTTGTCATACGCAACAAGTGTGTGTGATCAAAACAATCTGTGCTTTCATTTAAGTTGTGTTCTTGGAACCAAACCTTAATTGGGAAGAGTCTGGGTGAATGGATAGGTCACCAGTGAACAAGATAATCAGACCATTTGTTGAGTGCTTGCTCATTAATTTCACATTTAATAACTACAGTCAACATTTTAGTTTTTTTAACTATGACTATGATCTTTTCCTGATCTTAACCAAGTTGTTTTTATTCCTAAACCTAACCAAACCTGAGGTATGTTTCATAATCAAAATTTTGTAGCAAACAATTTCATCCTGTCGACAGGGGCATCAGATCACATAAGACAGAAATAAGAACTTTACGTTACTTATAGTCCACAAGCCTGATATACTGTATTTTGTCTGCACTAAAGTAGGAGGCCCTGTTATATCAGGTGTCCATTATATCTGATATGAATCCCATTATCTTGTCATAACAAAGAAAATCAATAGCGTGTTAGGAATTCCATTTACCAGTTGTACATTGAAAGCTTCCAGCTATGTTTGGATTCCCCCTTTTTCTGTGTAAGGAAGAGGAAGTCTGCAGTGAGAAGCTTTGAGCCTTCGTGACTGCACTTTTGTGGGAGTGAAGGGCTTTGGGTTCACGGACACTTTAAAGTAGTGGCATACTGTACTGCTATTTGCTATTTACCTTAACTCCATTCAAAATACATTTTAATGTATTTACTAATTTCATTTTGGGATTCAATCACAATTGCACTTCTAAGCTTTAGGACACCACTGGCCACAGCTTGTCTCCCTGGGATCCACATTCTATTATGTTCTATGGCATTAGATTCAATTTTACTTGCTCAAGAACTACTTTTAGTTTCCTGTAAGTATATATAATCTAAACCCTAATGGGAAATTGGATATTGATGCTGCTTTTGAGTAATGTAACAGTCCAATCTGAGTAAAGTAGTCCAATCTGAGTAACGTATAGTAGTTTAAGTATAATTTTATTTTTTTAAATTTACAGTTAAGAAGACATAGTGACGGGAAACATGGGGAAAGAGAGAAACAAAGGCAAATCATGCCACATATGGTAGAATAATACGTCTGTGTCATGGTGTACAGTAGTCCCCACGAAGATGCCTCTGGTAGAGAAGCTGATTCATAGATCAGTAACTATATACAGTTTCCCACATTAACTGTGAAAAAATAAAGTGATGGTGGGAATGTTAAATTTGTCTAAATGCTGACAACTATTGTTTTGCAATTTTAATAGCCAAAGTATGATTGTGTACACTGTTTTGCTCACTGTGATCAGGATAATACATATATAAAGTGATGTGATAAAAATGGTAACCATTGTATTGATGTATCTACAACATGCGCTGCAGCAACACACATGGCTGAAAGAGAAACATGTCTTATGGCTCTGCTGTGGAAAAGATATGCAGATAATCATAACCTTCAGAGAATAAGAGCACATATGCCTCATTACACAACAAAGTCTACATTCACCATCTATGAACTAAAATAACCACAAAACGTGTCAAGATTTGATTCAGAGTAGGTGCCAATGATTGAGCAATGACATGAAAGCATGTTGCCCACTGCTTGAAAGCAGTGATCACTGTGAGCAAAACGTTTGCAGTGGAAATGGCCTTGCTTGAAAATCTGGTGTTATTGAAATGAAGCACATTACCGAGCTTGTCTAGAACCTGCTTCATGTTGTATTCACTATCAACAATCTCCAGTGGCATTAGAAGCTTGTAGGAGAAAACACAACCTGCCCAAGTTGACCAATTCTAGATCTCATGTAGTATGTGTGACTGAGCTGTGGCTCAGACTACAATGTAGCAATGAAGCCTAAGTAGCCCCTGTAACAGTCCCCTGACTGGAATCAAAATGTCCTAGATTACTGTAAAACTGAATTTTACATTTTACTTTTACATTTGATACTTCATAACATTTTACAACTAATCAAATATGAAGTGCCTGATTTTCACTTGTAGTATTTGTGTAAAGCAGCACATGTACACGCATTATGTGATTTCATATCTTTATCTGGTTTCTCACAGTAAAGTGGTTTGGTCTGTATGTAAAACTTATTTAAATGTGAGAAAAGTGCATGAAGTCATGCAAATACACTATATAGGTCCAAGGTTGTTTCCATATTATATT
The DNA here is from genome assembly GCA_036023655.1 of Nannoperca australis. NCBI lineage: Eukaryota > Metazoa > Chordata > Actinopteri > Centrarchiformes > Percichthyidae > Nannoperca > Nannoperca australis. The sequence goes on from JAVQJD010022603.1 coordinate 11,651, forward strand.
GTTTGTTATTGTATGCCCAGCTATCAGCACAGATTTCTGGCACTATTTTAATTACAGTCCTACGGGTTCCCGCTGTCGACTCCCTCCAACCTCCTGGTGCCACAGTGGAGCAGAAAAGGGAAATATCCCCAAGGAAACGCTGTTCTTGTCTCGTCTGAGCAGAAATGTGGCAGCCATCTACTCAAATCTCCTCCAGCCAAGGGTACTTAACCCTCCAAGGTTTAAACACATGGAAAAAGATAATGGTGAAATTATCGGTAGATTCTATGGAGAATATGGTGTGTGGCGTGTCCCAACGAGATAGTATGAAGTTCTTGGACAGGCTGTAAAAGTCCACTTTAAAACACTCTCTCATTTTATCTTTAGACTTTGACCTCGATGTGAACTCTGTGAGTTCTGTTCTGATGGCACCCGTTCTCTCTATGTTCATGTCTCTGCTATGGGCTTATTATGTGTATTGCGTGTGTGTTGGATTAGCAGCACATCTGTTTCCAGAATTAGCAGCTTCATTTGTAGGCTGATGAGGACCAGGTCCAGATCCTTTCCCTGCTGGCAGCAGACCGTCCGTCCACCGTGATTCACTTCACATCCTCAGCTAAACTCACTGGACCTCATTTGTCAAGAGCGGCCAACATTTGATATGCAAAGGTGTGACAGGTCCTGGAGCAGAATTTAAAGTGTTGTTTATGTACTCCCCCGGCTGCGCTTCTCTGCACTAATTGCTGCAGTGTTTTTGCTCTGCACCTCCCTGAGATCATTTGTCAATCAAAAAGACAGACCAGCACTGACTTTTTTCCAATGGAAATTCTGCTGAAGAAGTTTCTGTATGGGTTAGGGTTTTGTTTTTGTTATCACAATAGAAAAGTCATACATTATCTATCTACCTGCTCATCCTGACAAGAGGCCTGTTTCTCAGAACCACTCCTAACATGCATATCACAGATAGTTGCAGCACTGTGTTTCACAAATGAAACTTTTGCATGTTCTATAGGGCTCATGCATGCTCATACATGGGTCACAAGTATGACATTTGTTGGTATTATGGTACAATATATAAAAATTAGGTAAATGAAAGGATTTTGTAGCAAATCACAGCTTTCATATAGCAAATTTGTTGAATGGGTCACAGTGGGTTAGATCCTTTCCCAGCATGCACTGGTCAAAAGGCACATAGGGCACACCCTGGGTAGGATGCTGTCACAGAGCTGACACATAGTATAGAGCACAGGTGTCAAACTCAAACTCAAACTCAGGCCAGATTTGGTAATTATTTTTGGCCCGCGAGATCATATCAAATGTGTATTAGAGCTAGCCTGCCAGTATATAGCACATACACCACTAAAACTACAAATCCCAGAATGCTTTGTTAGTGCGTTGGCACGTCAGTCGAGACCGCCAAGCGCCCCCTCCTTTTCTGTTGACAATCTTTAGCATCTATGCTACCAGTCACCTCAGACAAACTTAATCCACCCCTCCCCAAAAATGACCAAACAAAAGATGGAAAACAGGAGCTTTCAAGACAGGTGGGAGGCCGATTATTTGTTCACAAATGTAAAGGACAGATCTGTTTGTCTTGTGTGTGGAGCCACCATGGCTGTAATGAAAGAATATAACATAAGATGACACTATGAAACGAAACACCACGACAAGTACAAGGACCTTGACGTAAAGCACAAGCTCCAGAAGGTAGAGGAGATGAAAAAAAGTCTGGTTTCACGGCAGACTATGTTCACAAAAGGTTACAGATAGAGGGAAATATAATAAGAAATTAATACCACTGATGTGTGTTTTATTTCAAATTTAATTTCTATTCTGTTTATAATATTAAGCTTTACTTGTTCCAGATTCAATGTTTACGCAAAACTATTGTTTGTTTCCATATGAAAAGGTTTAATATTACATATCTGGAGAGAAGAGGAAACATGCACACTTGCAGTCAATTTTTCTATAAATATTGAGTTTGGCCCGCGACTTCGTCCCAGTTTTTAATTTTGGCCCACCGTGAGTTATAGTTTGACACCCCTGGTATAGAGAGACAACACATTCAGAGTCTACAGCTAAGCCAACCTGTGTGTCTTTAGACATCATGTTAAAATGGAAAAGAAACATACATCAGGTTCTGTTCAGGTAGAAATAAAACCTCATTTGTAAATATGGAAATTACTCAAAGTCCATCCCTACAACAGAACCTCAACAATATGACGTGGTTTACTGCTTTGAGTGGCTTTAAAAGAGCACCATTTCCAACAAGCCCAATTCTCAGTTAAATGTCACTGCTTGACAGTGTGAGGCCAGTGGAGTGGTGAGCTATGGGAAGGGACAGGATGAAAACAGTGAAGGTGTTTTATAGACAGCAGAAGTGGAGATATTAAGATTGAGGGACGTACAATACATGCACTGCTGCACTGACACATGTTTAACTTAAAGGACTTCAGCTTTCTATGCAAAAGTGTGATAGCAGTCTTCCTGGATACAATGGGTTCCTAGTATCCTAGACCCGACAAGTGAACTGAGACAGACCATAATCACTGCTTCTCCTTTCGATCAAAGTCCAGTTGGTGCAACATCATGCTGCTGCTGGTGTTGATGTTTTGATCATGATCATTTTTGGTTCAGGTCCAGTTGTCCTCTGGTCTATTCAGACTGGGTTTGACTTTCCTTGACTTTCTGTAATATTGGGTCTCTTTTTCTGAAAATCTATTGACGCACGTTGGTTTCAGGTAGGTTTATCATGGGTTAGCTTCACAGTCCAGAACTTTGGAACATGTGAAGACCTCTAGAGTGCAACACGGTAACCTTTTAGCACAAATCTGAGTACTTTACAATCTATTAGTTTTTCATAAGGCACTGAGAAAAACATTACAGAGCAGGACTACTGATGGCCTTATTAACCATCTCCATTTAGTCTAATGTCTCACTTTACCAACTACCAGCTTAGATTAAACACTGTGCCTTAACACTTTATTTGCACACACCTTTTAACACAATTTTTTTCTTTTTACAGTTTAAAGGTACAAGTCTGGTGCTTGTTAACTTTTGTTCCTTTTCCAGCTAATTATCTGCTCTTCAGGTCCCCTCAGATTTTTAAAGGACTCAAGTGATTTCCAATTTATTCCTTTTGGTGAGGTTAGCATATTTGCAGTCCCGACTCTCACTTAAGTAACAGGAGCTCTAATTTCCTTTGCTTGCCTCCTGTCAGCAAATACAAGAAAAAATAAGGTCTGAGATCTTTGTGGAAAATCCACTGGAATGGACAACACACACACACACACACACACACATACACACTTTTACTGTATGTCGCTGTTCTTAGGTGATGCAGATGCTTTTAGAGCTAATTATTTTACATACATGTGCTTACAGTGTTGTAAATGATCACATGCTCATATAACCAAGCAGTAGATGGAGGAAGATGAACAGAAGAGACGGCCAAAGAATCTGAATGGTTTCCCAGAAGTAGCCATTATCTCAGAAGGGAAATGACTGAAGGTTTTTATCACTTTCAGAGTATGGGGGCATGGGGGAGCTGGTGGTATTGGTGATGATGGTGTTGGATCTTTAAGAAATCTTGAAGGCATGTACAGTATACACATTTGACACCTCTTATGCCAGAGGCAGAGGCCAGCATATAGTCATTGAAATAGTACAATGTGTCAACAAGGCAGTTTCTACTCTCAGTAGCCTCTGTAGCTTGAGGGGTGAATGTGTGAAGTGAATAATGTTCTCTGCATATACAAGGGGCCTAAATATATCAGATCTGCCTTTTGAAAGATGTGTCACTGAATAATGTTGTGTTCCAATTTAGCAAACATACAAAAGAAAGTAATAAAATTGATAAAGTTGTGTTCCAGCTTAGCAAACCATACAACAACACAGAAGGTGGGGGTTATTCATGTAAAGAAATGCACAGCTAGTTGATTAGGATTTTTAAATGTATTGTTTTAATTCACTTATCTGGTTAAAACACCTGCATTCAGGTGTGGTGTAACCTGGAAATCAGACTGAATGAGTGTGTCATCATGCTTGTGTAAGCTGATTTGTTGTTGCTGGGCTCACTGATGGCTGTTTTGTCAGTCAGTACTGAGTGACCTATCCATCTCTCCGATAGCATTTTCAGCTACGAGCACTTACCTTAATTATCTTTTCCGGAAAGGTTGAAGGAATACGTCAGTTTCAGAATTTTTTTTTTAAGTCGACTCAACATTGGCAACATTTTAGCGGCCATTTTTCTGCCGCAAATTTCACTGATATAGCTAACTATATATATATAACTCCTATATGAAGTTCTGATTGTTTCTCTAAATGGCAAAAACAGCCTTCAGGGAACCCAGGAACAGACCTATTTGAATTACTGAACAATCAGATGTGTGGGCAGTGATTCAGGAGGTCTGGAACCAAGTTAGTTGTGGAGACTTTGGGTTAAACAAAATGAGAAGCTTTCTTTTAAATGTGTTTTCTTGTGTGCAAGATGGCAACTCTGCATGTCCTGCATTATTTCAGAGCACTTCTTGTACACCAGTTAACCAGCTATACATTTGCCAAAACAAGCACTTAGTTCTCGTCCTTGAAGTCTTTCCTTTTGTAAAGCTGCAACATACAGTTTCAAAACATGATAAAGCATAAAGTCCTCCTTTGTGTGACTTTCCGTTTTCAAGTACGGCATCTTGTTAGCCTCTTTCTGGTGAGCCAAGTCGACTTCCTGTCCATCCCATTGCAAGTATAGCTAGTGAGAAGCGCAGTTTCTGTGGGTCTCTGCTCCCTGTTTCTGCCATTGAGGCATTAATAAGACCATTAGAGCCGTACTCAAGAACAAACGTCGACAAGCCACTCATGTGAGACTTGAGATTGATTCCACACTGCGTTTCTAACAAGACAGGATGTGAAAATGTCTGTCAAAGTCTAATTTAGCCAATTAATTGAACTCCTTCTGTTGCACCATTTTCGTTGGGTTTTATACAAGTACCTGTACATGCACATGTATTTTTCTGTGTTTTAGTTTTACATTGGGTTCATATCAGAGTCAAGAAAGAATTACTCCCCCTCCACTGGGGCTGGATGATGGATTAAAGTGCAAGTTCCAGGAGTTTCTATTGCAGTAAACATTGTTGTCACTAGTTCTTCTTCCCACAGCAGACGTGTTGAATCAGTGATGGATGCTCATGCACCGCAGATTTTCATTTCAAGCAAATGCCACAGAGGCTTATTTCACTGATTACTTTTACCTCCTCTCTGGTTGGAAGGTAATCAGTGGAATTAGCTGGTGTGACACATGGCTGTGTCTCACACATTGTTGCCCATCTCTGATCTGCTGTTTCACAGCCTTTTGAAACACTAAGTCCTTTTGCTCTGTGTGAAAATGAATAGAAAATGTTATTGATCACTGTCTTATTTATATTTAAAAGATATTCAAACATGCATATCAGTCCAACTAGGGATAGTTCTAGTAAAAGCACTTAGGTGCATCACTAAATTTAAAGTTCTGATGCCCATTTTTTCAAAATCCAGTTGGCACCAGGAAGTGTTAAACACTACAGCTCTCTCCTCCACTTTCCTTAGCTTTTTTCTGCCATCTGTCCTTTTTTTCCCCTCCCTCCATCCCTCCCTCTGACCTCTGTCCTCCTTACCCTTCCTCTTCTGTTTGCCTCCTCTCTGTGAGAGATCAGAGAGGATCTTTCACCCCGCTGAGCTCATTTCACAACACCAAGCCAAGAGGGAAGAAAGTACAGCTTCATTCTGGTGGGGGGGAAATATCCTAAGTGTGTGTGCGTGACACTTCACATTTGTCCAAAGTTATTATAAGACACACAAAAAACTATCACATCCTGTCAAATATTATTTAGTTATAGTATCTTTGATATCATTCATCCATGACCTCATGAATGACATGAATTGAACAAGTCTTTTATGTTACGTTTGCCCCCATCAGCCCCATTCAACATCTTTGGGATGAACTGTAATGTAAATCTGGTGGAAAGCCTGAAACCAGAAGAGGTGGGGCTGGTATAGCAGCAGATACTGCTGATGTACTGGTGACACTGTTTCTCTTTCAACCCATATGTCCCTATAGCTATTGTGTTTGTGTGACTAAAATATCCTATGTTACACTAGATGTTAATTGAAACTGGTTTATAGGAAGTGTACTGACTCTACAAGATAAAAAAAAACCATTATGGAGCTGGGGAGGGGGGTAATATTCAGAGAATTTCTGAGATTAAAGTCGTTAAAAATGGAGAAAGAAAATGACAAATCTATGAGAAAATATTCAAAATAAACAAACAAATAATAAACATTTGTGTTTTTTTTGTCAAGGAACCACATTGCCTCAGTTTAAGTGTGTTTACTGCTTCTACTACAACTGGCTGTTTGTTTTATGAACCAACCACAAGAAAAACAGACTCAACAAGAGGTACACGATACGCTTGACTCACACTCATAATCCCACAGAATTAGTGATCTGTTGTATTGTGTCCTGTTGTACCACAAGTCCCATTTGAATTGCCTGTAGATGTAATGATATTCATGCATCTGTCCATTGCTTTAGTTACTGATGCACAAAAGGTATCACCTTATCCAAATCAGTAGGCTATGCTGTTTTCTTCTGAACAGGCACCGAATGGAAATGTATGTGTATATGACAATATCGTGATTCTGGGCTAAAATCTTGTATTGAGTATTTTCTTATTGCTGAATATAAGTATATAAGTATAATTTATTAATAATAATAATACTGTGGTGTGATGAGGTTGATCCAACCTTGCAAAGTGTAGTGATGTGGATTCTTGACAATGAAAGACTTTATAATCTCAGTGTATTAATAATTGTTGTACTATTTGCCGTATTAATAGCATCAAATAACATAGGTGTTTTCAGGAAACCTCTTCAAAGATATTAGGAAATTGAAGTAGACCTGTAAAATAAAGTGAAATCCATATTCCAACAAATGTGTAATGCATAATACCACAAACTAACTGAGCCACAATGAAAGAGGGTCCCAGACGCTCGGAGGCCCCAGGGCAGTGGCTTGACTTCCCCACTCGTTAGTGGAGCCTTGCAGGAGACAGAGATGACCTCATTTGCTGTTTTACATTATTAGCTGCTATGGTTTAAGTTTCAAAAAGCTGAGCTTAGTTACAGAAGGCGTGTCATGGCTGTGCAACTGCACAGTGAAATCAATAAGGACATACTAGCTTCACTCACACATATTAGACGCTTCCCACTCCACAATCAGAGTCAACTTGTTCTCCTTCATTTCTCGCAGCCAGGCAACTGCTCCTCTTCCTCTCTCTTCTGTCATCTCATTTGTCTTTTGTTGTATGTCTTCCTCACTGCCAGCTCTTTCTTATATTTCATATGCATAATCTCTGAAAGTTGCATCAATTCAGTTAATTTGAGTTTTGGTACTGCTGGTGCTGCTTGTGGTGGAAGGTTTGCTGGAAGCTGTTATCAATACTGGGGAGCCATGGGACCAGTTATGGAAATCAGGTGGCATTAACATGTGTAGTGCTGGGTACATGTGGCTGATTGCTCAGCAAAAGCCCTTTAAGTCACGTGACTTTTTCCTACGTCAGCATGTGCACTTATTTCATGAGTCAAGTTTTCAACTGAAAACAATTAGTTGATAGTCAGAAGATTTATCAAGAACAATTTTGACAATGCCTTGGATGGTAATTTTTCAACTTTGATCATTAATCAAAAAAGAAATTCAGCAGCCTGAATACGAGAAATCCTGTTCCAGTGATGCCATGCAGCACTCACAAGTCATTCAAGGGATTGTTTTACCATGTTTTTACCCTCCAGATTATTAATTTAGGAATTATTTAGTCATTTAGGCATCTGCTGAGACACTGCAGACAGGTTGGCAGTCTAGAACAGAGGAATTAACAAATGGATTATAAATTGATGGTATATTTTGTACAGTTTCACTACATTCGTCCTCTGCTGATCAGCTGAACTTGGCGATTGCAGGCGCTCCGGGACTTGAGTGCTTGTTTGGATTTACGCTGTTAACAATGAACAAACACTGCTCCACGCATGTCTACACAGAGAGCTCCGGTCCCTACATGCACTGTAGAAACACTGGCCATAACGACACAGCACAAGGAAAACATCAAAAGTGAAAGAGATGATAGGAAAGTAGGCTGGTACTAGTATCACAAACAGAATAAACTAGACTGTCTCACAGATAGTCTAGCTTAAAAACAGTGTATGGACCCTGCTTCTCTCTTCAAGCTGAGTTTAGGGCTACAACATGCAGCAGAGTGCCTGTGGCGAGGTGTTGCATCTCCTTCTAGCTGTTTGTAATGCCACAGAACTGCCAGCTATACAGTATGTACTGAAAGACTACAATCTTCCCCCGAGCTGCCCCCATACTGTTCTGACATCCCCGCAATGCAGAGGCGCCCAACTCTGAAGCTTACATAGCAAGGCTGTACATACAACATAGAATATAGACCATAGAAAACCATGGCTATAATGTTGGAGGGGATCTTTGCTTTACTGCTCACTGTTATCTTACTGGAGACAGAACATCAATATTTGGTCAAATGGAAGAAGCCTGGAAGGAGCTGAGGAACATATTTCTCTTTCAATGCCCTCAATGGAAGTTTTCTGTAGAATTTGGAGGCCAAACACTCGTCGCCCACCACGGCAGACACTTGAGCCAGTTTTCATGAGTCAGCTGCCCTTCTGTCCTGAAACTCAAACTTACCAAGATGTCCAGGCTGTCAGTGGAAGAGAAGCAGCTGGTGACACACATGGCGATCTTCACCCAGTCTCCTCAGGCCAGCAGAGGGAGTTGGCAGAGACGAGGATTGTTGGAGTCACTGGGAATGAACAAATACAGAAAATTTAGAGGAAAACGGGGAAGTGGAGATCATCTAGTTTATTTTCCTTTTCTACCCACTAGAGCTGAAATCACGCTGGCTGTTGCTGTGACTTCTATCCAGATTGAATCGTCTTTATTGAAATTTTATTCAACCCTATTACCCTGACACGTTTTGTGATTTAGCTTGTTGTTGATGGCCGTAACAACACTCATTAAGTACATAAAACCCCTTTTTGACAGGAGAGAGAAAAGGCCCACATGAACTCAAGAGTTGATATTTTAGATTGGACATTTGTCCATTTTGAGAATCTTGAAACCTTGCATCATAGCTTTCTTGTTTGGTTTGTTCCCAAATTTTAGTTCCATTCCACATGTTTCCTCCAGGTCACACACTGCAGTGGTTCTAGACATCCCCCATGAGGGCCAGTACCACTGAACTAATAATAGAAATATACACAGAGAGCACATTCGGCTTGTGAGTTCTGGCCAGTTCAAACTGTAGAAAATGCCTTTTGTTTTTCATAGTTGCTACTGAAACAAATGAAACTTCCAAACAATAGAAGACATAATCCAGTGCTTGTACTCTGACTTCTGTGTACACATGTGTTATTAGTGTGTGGTTTGCAGATGCTCCTCTGTGTCATACACTCAAACTAACAGCCTGTAAATCTCTCTTTTTCTTTGAAGCAAGCTCTCAGTTGTTTTGATTGTGCAAGAAAAAGAGTCCCATAATTGGGATAGATATAAAATGATATTGTGTTTCAGAAGAGGCCTTTGATATCACTGATAGTAACTTGGCTTTTGGGTCTTTGATTAGACATGAAAGCACCATCGGCACAATGTGGCACAGCAGTGAGCTCGGGCTCACTCTGCTGTTTTAATGACCATTTGCTTTTCATTTGCATAATGTGTGGCAGTAAATAGAAGACTTTGCTTTAGATCAAAACATATATTCATGCATTTATGTATATCTATCAATGAGTAGACAGAAATAGGCTGCGATGATTACTTTCTGAGCTGACATAAAAGCCAAATTAAAGTTTGATTACAAAGCTTGTCAGAGGTTTTTACCGTATCAAGGTTTGGCTTTGATTGAGTTGGCGGTCACATTGAACAACAGTAAATTGTGTTGTTGTTCGTGTTTGGCCTTTTTGAATTTACCTGACCTTGTAAATCCACACAGGCTTTTGGAAATGAGTGAATCTAAAGCTGAGGAACAATTCCTGAAGATAAACATGAGACGAATCTCTTAAGACTGACGCAGGAAGACGTTTTGTTTCTTCCAATTCTACTCACACTCACAGTTTGTCATTGAAAATAAAGGGAATGCATAAATAATACTTCAAATCACCCTGAGCCAAGTTTACAGGGATTTTTTTGTATTATTATTATAGTTATTATTATTATGGCCTGATATGCACTACAAGAAGGGATGTTGCATTAGCTACCATCAGGTTGTGTAATCATGTAATCATGATTGTGCCATGAGGAAAAAGATGGAAGTGTCTTTTATCATTTTCTTTATGATTTATGGAAATCTGCCCTCTATGGACATCAGAGATATGATCATTGGAAAGAGTAGGTTTGGCTGAGCCCAGCAGTATATGTATCTGTGGATAATGTTTTGCCTGTCCGAGTGGTGCGAAACAAACAGTTTGACATATGTTAGGATTGTGGTTGTGGTCAAGTCCATTTAATCAAGTAAAAAAGCTGCTCTGTTTGACTCCAGTACATTTCCACATATTGTCTAATTTTTAAATGACACACAACTCTCCATACAAATATGTTCAATGTTTTGCCACATTCATGCTGAGATCACCAATGTTACAATTCTTAAAAAGGATTATACATAGAATAATTTACACTTCCTCGAGATAAAGCACACTTTACTCTCACTCTTTGTTTTTCACCCTTTTGGCTTCTGATTGTAGTGAGTGTTGTCACTTCTCCTCTCCTGTTATTTCTTTAGTTTACATATGTTGGAAGAGGTTTTGCCTATCAGAGGGCTGGTGAAAATGATTATGGTAACCTATTCCAAACCATAGCTCACCTGTTCTGTATTTCTTTTTCAATTGAATAAATATTTATTTTTATTAATCTCCCAAAGGCATCTCTCTTGAATGTGGATGGGGAACTTTTAAAAGCTGTTATTACTGTTATAACTTGGTCTAAATGCAGCGGGCCCTTGTTTTTGTCCACATAATTACTCTTCCATGGCTCTACCTGAACTGCAGCTCACCTTAACACTAAATGGAGTAATTAGCCTGTGGAGACCACCTCCACCTCCACCAGGCTACAAATAGATGGTAACCCACAGAGAACGTCTGACATCACTGGTGTGAACCACAGGTAGACAGGCCTAATGAACTGAGTGTGTGTGTGTGTGTGTGTGTGAAGGAGAAAGACTGTGCTGGGGATGGAACCTCAGTACTCTGAGTACTGACTGAAGTGTGTGCATATAGTATAGAAAATAGTAAAATGCTAAAAGTTGGGACTGAATTCTTGGTGTGACCATTAAGTTGCTTTCAGATTGAATTAGAAAATATGTTTCCCTTGCTTTACTTGCATGAATGTATTGTTCACTTGCTTTACTTGCATGAATGTATTGTTCCCTTGCTTTACATGCATGAATGTGTTGTCCCCTTGCTTTACTTGCATAAATGTATTGTTCCCTTGCTTTACATGCATGAATGTATTGTTCCCTTGCTTTGTATGCCCGAATGTATTGTTCCCTTGCTTTATATGCATGAATGTATTGCTCCCTTGCTTTATATGCATGGATGTATTGTTCCCTTGCTTTACATGCATGAATGTAATGTTCCCTTGCTTTACATGCATGAATGTATTGTTCCCTTGCTTTTTATGCATGAATGTATTGTTCCCTTGCTTTACATGCATGAATGTATTGTTCCGTTGCTTTACATGCATGAATGTATTGGCTGGTGTGTGTACAGTGCAGAGTTAAACTTACTGTATAGATGTCAGTTGTGAGGCTTTGGCTGGTCCCAAAAAGAAATAAGTATATGTTAGTGTGCACACGTACCCATCATTTACAGTGCAAAGTAGAAGTGTATTTTAAACCCCAGAGACCCAACAATACTCATATCTTGAATTATTACCAGCGCCACCTATAATTTTCTAAATGAAAGCCCCCCCCTTTTGCTTTGAGCTACAGTCACCAAATTTGGTACACTTACGTATCTTGTGTAGACTTAATTTTAAGTCTCTTGAACCTCTCCTCTAAATCCAACAGGAAGTGAGTTATAATTTTTTTTGTAGTCAAATATAAGCCTTTTGCACGCTCCGTACTTTCGCGAAATCCTACTACAGTTTAAATCGGATTGGCTTGAAATGCCTCAGAGGTCATCTAGAGGCGATGGACACCAAACGATATTTTTAACATTTCGTTTTCGCCGCACGGCGTTGAAGTTATGGGGCCTGGAATGTACGTGTTTTGAGGTCAAACAGGAAATTGTTTATAACTCCACCGTACTTTGTCCAAGAGGCCCCAAAAAATTCATGATTCACTCCCCCCTCACCCTGAAGGTATCATCATTCCTTTTTTCAGTCAGTCGTAGCGCCATCTGTTAGCAGCAGGAAATGACAGGTGTCAGAGTCTGAGGTGCAGCTTAGCAGATCCACCTTAAAATCACTAAACAAGTGTGTGACAACGCTTTACCTTTGCCCCAGATGATAGCATCTTGTCCATATTGATATTGATCAATTACACTCCCGGCCTGAACACATGGTGAGAGCGCCACCTAGTGAGGAGAGGAGATTACCGGTGCATATACGTTGCATTATTGCGCCTAGCAGGTAAGCCCGATCTGCCTGAAATTGTATATGAGAAGTCCTGACATATAGATGATGCTTCCCTGCGAAGATTGTGACTTTTCATCAGACTGCCGCACGTCTCGACCACAGCATGCCCCGACCTGCGCACGTTGGCGATATTATATATATTTAATCACGAAAGTGATTTTACATTTACAATTATGTGAATGAGTATGTGCTATTAAATTTAAATTACCCTCCTTTATAGCTAGCTAACATTAGCTTTGCAGGCTTATCGTACTGTAGATATTGATGACCTGTTGCCATAACTAAGTGGTTTAGAAGCTCAGTTTGGCTAGTATAATTGCTAAGTAGCATCACATAGAGAGACAGACTCAAAGATGTGATTGATAATTTGATGATAAAAAAATTACAAACAATACAATTATATTACACACTTTAAATATTGCTGCTGTGAAAGTCAAATAATAATTTGAGAAAAATGTGAAGATAGTATATATTTATTTTTAACAAAATACATTATTATAATATTTGTCATTTTTGACCCACCTATTGAAGAGTGGAGGGTCCAATGACCCGTGAATCTAAGGGTTAAATGGATGAGTTTTTGAGCAGCAGTGAAACTTTAAGGAGGGCAGGATTTGGTACTTCCAGGAAGTTTTCTTGTCCTTGATCTGTTGATCTGTGGCCACTGCAGGGAGGTGATGCTGGGAAGTTGTGATGTACTGGATGTTACATTGGTTCAGACGGTTGTGTGAAGGCCAGAAGGGACACGGCCAGTTGGAGGCTTGTCTGAACGACACAGAAACTCAAAATCATAGTCTTTCTCTGTGCTTTTCAAGGTCAGGTGGGATACATGACTTTAATTCAGAGAGACTGGTAGACTGGGAGGCAAGATGTGTAGTCCTTTATGACGCATTAGGCATTATGCATAGACAATTGGAGACTGTATTATGGTTTTAATTTGGCATTTAAATGATGAAATGGTGGGACTTTGCAGCCTCTGTTCTCTGCACCCACCCTCTTAGCACTGACTTGCTTCTCCATTTTCACAGCCAAAAACACAACAAAGAGACAAACCCAAACCCTCTCACTTTTGACCAAATGTCATTCAAAGCAAAGACATTTCTTTTGTGCATCACAGCAGCACATTTCCTCAGACTGAGAACACTGTCCGTTATTTTGATTGATCATGTATTTGAATCTATTCATAGAGGCCAGATTCATCATTCCAATTTGTCAAGTTGCTGTGGTGCCGAGTTAATTATGTGCCGGCGAGCCACAACAGAGACAACCTGTTTAGACTCATCTGAGGTTTCCCTGCCTCACCTCGCCTCCAAACGAGCAGCCAAAGCTTCACTGGGCTACAGGGGCTGCTTGGCACCATGGGTAATTAGTGTGATGAATGCTTTAGCGGAACAAATAGTGGCAGTCGCCTGTCTCGCTCATCGTGTGGCTGTGCTGTTGTAGCTCAGGGGCTGTGCGCTCATCAGGGTAATGGATGATTCTGCAACCATCCCTCAACCAACAGCGCCACTACTGAACAGGAAGCACAGATTTGTACAGGTTTATTCCTGCCTAAAAAACACACTGCCTACTTTCCTGAAGGCATCTATGCTGATTATAGATGTTAAGTGCATCTTTGGAAGGTTACTTGCAACCAATAATAGTTTAGTCTTGGAATATGTAATCAAGAAGGTATTTTTTTTAAAGGCCTGCACACAAGAAATGAATTGGAAGGATGTGACACATCATTATGAATATGTTTTAGTGATTTTCTTTCCCCCCACACCGCCTCTCAGAACTGCATATATGGATAAGCAAACATCTTCATATTAATCCTCTGTGGGATTCTTTTCCATGCCTGGGGTGGAGGGCCGTCACTGCTGAAATGATGGATCACATTATTAGATTAGAGGAGAGCAAGGACAGCCAGCAACTGGATTTGCAATTCACAGGCTCTTTTGTATGTGGACCTTTTCTGCATGAAGGGGATAATTGGGCTGTTGTCACTGAGTCAGAGATTGCTTTTTTTTTTTAACAATGCGGGGAACCTTGCAATAAATCCGGTCAGCTGTCGGAGCCACGTCACAAGACAAGGCATTAGTCAAATATGCAAAAAAATCCTTTTTGCATACAATGTAAAGGGGAATACATCATTTATTTGAAGCGAGGCAAGTCCAGATATCCAGAGTTTTTCCAGCAAATGAAGGGCATATGGTGATTTTTGTCTTCTAGATGAACCTGAGGGCAGAGACAGCCATGAAGGTCTGGCTCTTTGTGTTGTCATTTCAGTATCAGCTAATGGCCTGTGCTTACTCTGCGCCTTGACTTTTCAACCCACTGTGACAGTGAATAATATGCGGCACATAAGGCTGAATTCTCAGTCATGTCATCCATGTAATGGAAGCTGAATAGGTTGACTGTCACAGACAGGTAATCCATAGCTATATCAGTAAAAAAAAACACAAGTTCAGTGAATTGTTGCAATGGCAGCCAGACCCACAGCTAACAGAGCGTGAAAGACAGGCGAGGTCGTGGAAAGGTTATTTCTGGGTCCAGGAGGTGAGACTTTGGGGATGTGGACACGTCAGTCCAGCAGAGTCCTCGGGTCAATGTGAAGACAAGTGGAAGACACATTTCTCTGTCAGCACGCAGAGAGCCCGCACGGGCTCAGGCTTTTGTCGTGAAGTCCCAAGTCATTGAGTCAATAGCCAAGGAACATGACACAACCTCTCACAGTCACTCTGCATCAAGCGGAACAGGGAATGGCATGCTTTCCATTTCACTGCACCGTGGCCCCGGCAAGACCCCGTCTGCACTCGAGAAACAGGAGAGCTCTCAGCGCCGGCTCTCGCATAAAAGCAACGCTGCAACCAGGCCCCAAACGCGTACATCACTCCCTCAAAGCAGCGGTACAAGGTGATCCACCGGTCAATCCATAACCCCGGCTATTATCTCCACTGGCTGCGGGGAGGCCTGGGGATAACCAGAGGGCTGGGATGACAGGAAATTAGATCATGGCAACGCACAAGCACATTTCGTTTAAACTGATGTCAGGATTTATCTTCTTCTGTCGGTGCATCTGTTAGTCCACCACTTTGGTCCAGGTTGAAATATTTCAAGAACTGGGCCTACTAGAGGGACGAAGTGGCATGACATTTTGTACAGTCGTTCATGTTTCATAGAGGATCAATCCTACTGACTTTGGGGACCCCTTAACTTTTTCTATAGTGTCGCTAATGTTGACGTTGACGAAGTCAGCCTCAGCTGTACTTTGTGTTTAGTGTTAATTAGCAAACGTGTATTCCAGCACACTAAACTATGATGGTGAACATGGTAAACATTACCTGCTTAGCATCAGCATATTAATTGTAACTGTATGTTAGCATGCTGATGGTAGCATTTAGCTCCTACACAATTAACGATTTTGACATGTAAACATTATTTCGTGAAAAATATTTTTGTGTGTTTTAAAGGTGCAGGTGTTTGGTGGATGAATTGATTCTGCCCTACTGAATATTTAAAGTAATATTTCAATGGCATGTTACTCACCTCACACTGACAATCAGATCTGATTAACCAGGAAATCACCACAGGTTTGTCGATAATAGTCAGGCAGAAAAGGTCATATTAAAAACAAAAATAGTATATTTAATGTATTTACAATAAACATACAATCATGTAATCTTTTCCAAGAAATATACAGAACATAAAGATTTTAAATATAAATTCATATAATTTAAAGAAAAAAGAGGAAACAAATCCAAAGAAGCAAAAAGAGCATATCTAAAAATCTTTAGTGATGCTTTGAAAATATAGGTGATATTTTCTTACTTCAACGCCCTTTTCTTTTCAAAGGTCCCCCTGCAAAGAGCCGTGGAACTCACACATTGAATACCACCCACAACATAAGCAAACATGTCACTCTAAAACCGTCACTAACAAGGTTAGCACATGGTTTCACTTTATCATCAAAGGTAACGTGCTGCCTAAAGTCTCAAACCAAAGGGGTTAACTATCTGCATATGAAGAGTTTGCTTCCAAAATAACATCCATCATTTACAAAAAGTATCTATCCTTAAGAAATAATTAACAGCAATAAAAACAAATGATGGACCTATTTACAGGATAACTGTCCATTGGTGTCAAAATGTATCTTGAATGATAAGCCTTAAGATTTATTTGCCCAGAAATGTTGTATTTTGGCAGTAAACTCTTCATATGTCAATACTTCAGTCACTAAAGATCCGCTATAAAAGTCAACCTGTTGTTACCACAAGGCAAGGTCATCAAAAGAGAATAATGAGAAAAATAGGATGTAAAAAAACATTTATGCTCCAAAGTTATTTTCTCATCACAAGGCAAAACAGTCCTGTCGCCGCAGGTGAATACAAGGTCAAGCAAGCGCTGTCACACTTGCCAGCGCATTAGACAGACCTAGAATATGTTGGCTTCTTCTTTGAGAGTGGTGAATGTTACCGTGCACAGGTTGATATGGCACAACACAGGCTCCAATCGGAAAGTCTCAGAGTAGAGCTTAATATCCAGGCACAGGTGCAGGACTGCTATCAGTGAAGTTTGGCTGATTCTCTACAGTCAACCTTTTCTACTGTACAATGTCAGGCTATCGCTTAACATTGGTGCCATTTTTTTCAAGCAAAGTATTGTTTTTATTTGGACCAAAGCAACAAACAGTTATCAGCTTTGCCATTGATGGAAAGAGAGATTATTCTAAATTAGACAGTACCTTCACTAGTAGAAAAGTCCTACATATTAACAGTTATTACATCCTAAATAATACTGTTTTCTAGACCCATATATAATATTTTATAGGCAATATGTTTTGGGGACACTTTTGTATGATATGGTGAAAGTAAGGGGAGGGATATCACAGAAAGGCTACGTACAGCTGGAGGATCTGCTCTGAGCTCCAGCGTGGTGAAACAAAGTTCTCTGCAGGACATTACAGAACACTTCTATGGTGTCACTTTGGCACTTGTATGGCACTATTATATAAAGAGGAGTCAGCACAAACTGGACGTTAGAGTTATCAAAGACAGCGCCACCTGTTGGGGGTTGCTGAGGAGGAGATGGTAACGTAGTTAACACCCTCCTCCTCAGATAGAAGCTTCCTTTTTAATTGTTTGTACATGTTAGCTTAATGTCCGCCTGTGCTGACTGTCCTGCTAGGAGCCAACCCCCCATCAGGATGGGAAACTCAAATTCTAACCATTCAGTGCCCAAAAATTCTTCCATTTTAAGAATTCAAGTCTCACTGCGTTGCAAAAAAAAAAATCTGTATTTATACTCTATAGTTCACATCAAACCGAGCAGACATTAGTTTAGTCTGGTCCGGTTTGGCATGGCTGTGATAAATGCAGGTCTGTCGTTGATCTCCAGCATCTTCTAACAACTCTTTGTTTTTCCCGTTTGATATAATTTTCTCTTTATCATTTATGATGCCGAAGCACCCTCAATGTATAGTTCAAATCTTATACTATTTGTTCATTGAGGTGCTAAACTAAAACATCATTGTTAATTGTGGATGCAAAATAATGTCCACCACTTGCAAAAAAAAATGTTCTCATAAAACGTGAGTGGCAGCATAAAATGAAACTGAATCATGGAAATGTTCAAAGGAATGTAGGCGGCATTGACTAATTTAAAAGAACATTTGAAGAAATACGCTTATTTGCTTTCTTGCCAAGTTAGATGAGAAGATTGATACCAATGTCCTGTCTGATATATGAAGCTACAAACAGCAGCTGGTTAGCGTAATTTAGCATAAAGACAGAAAACCTCTTTGGTGACAAAATCCACCACCGAGCACCTCTTAAGCTAACATATTACCTCGTTATTTCTTTAACCCGTACAAAAAACATGGTGTTAAATAGTTAAAGTTTAGATTTTACAGGGGCGTATGTGCAGGACTATATCTTGGCGGGATGCAGTGACTTCCTGGAGTCTTGTCGTCACTGTGAGGTTGCCAGGCAACCCCCAGGCAACAACTTGTTGTTTTTAGAAGTCAGTTTTTGTGTAAACAAACAAGATATACCATGTTAGCTTTAGAGGTGTTGATAGGTGGATTTGTTTACTTTAATTGGACAGAGTGAGGCTAGCTGTTTCCCCCTATTTGCAGTCTTTATGCTAAGCTAAGCTAAACGGCTGCTGGCTCTAGCTCCATATTTACAGCACGGAGGGTATAAATAAGTATAAATCTTCTGGTCTAACTCTTGGCAAAAAAGTGAACTTATTTTGCTAAATGATGAACTACTCCTGTAAGCCCCACTTTCAAACAGCAATGGGATTAAACATTTTGGAAATAAAATATATTGCAATGGTGAGTGGCTGGACAAAGGTCCATATTTTTGATGCAAAACATATTAAATACTTACAGAGTAAGCCAGGATAAACAATATATTCTCTATATAAACTGGATATGTCAGAAATCCGAATACCATAGAATTTCTAAAAGAAAGAAAAAATAGAAAAGAAAAATCTCTGTTTACACAATCACTGCAGTGTGAGTGATTACGAGTCAGCTGAGGTTTGCTAAAAATTGTCAACATCACAATGCAGTATGCATTATAAAGCTTTTCCATGGTCTAAAAGAGAATTTGGAGGCCATTCGAGTTAAACGTGTATTTAACCATTACTTTGGCCACCAAACCACAGAGTCTGTGCAGCTTAGTAACATACTGAATAATTATCTTTTATTAGTGCATGCATTACCAGCATGCTTTTAAATGAACTAATTCTGGCTGGACACTGTGCGTCATGCTATGCTGTGTCTGCTGACAGCTAGCCCACCATAATCATCACGTCTCACTGCCTTGACTTGGCGTTCTACTTAAATGCCTTCACACTCTCAGTCTGTAAGCTTGTGTGAGCTTCTCTGCTGTTACTGATTCTATTAGTGAAGGCCTCCTCCCCCACAGCCTCCACCTGCTTTGGCCCTCTTACACACATGTACTGGAGAGTCTTATCTGCAATGTCCCCAGCTTGTTATTTATCATGTTGCTATGTATTCCATGCATTACTGCTGCAGGGGGCGTCCGCAAGAGTAGAATTACACCACCAAGTCAAACAGTATTACTGTCTTGATTTGCCATTGACATTGAGTGTTCCTGGCACAATTATAATGGCGGTAAGGTCAAATCAGTGGTTAGAGAGATAGTGTGTGATAGTATGAAACTGAAATGTCACAGGTTTAGTTACTGAATCAGCTCATGTGTGTCTTGTCCAACCATTCGTAGGTGGACCATCTAACTCCTACATCCTGTCACCTAGTCCGTTGCTTTTGGTAAGATTATCAGCAAAATTCCTAGAAGGACATTTGCTTTAAAGTTTGCCTTTGGAAGTTGCACCTAATTTCTATAAACGAAAAAGACTGAATATCAACAAAATAGTGTGAAGTAAAAAAAGAATGAAAGAAAAAGGTTCTGTGGCTCTGAAACAGAAAATGAGTCTCAGAATCTCGTCCAGCATTCATGGCAAAACTCAACACTATGACACAGTAAAGGGATAATTGTTACATACTGGCTCGACACTCCTCTACCTTCAACACGTCCTAAAATTCCCATCTAGAATAAGAATGGGCAAATAACACTGAAAGCTACTGACAAAGACACAGCTCCAAATTTCTTTTTATCATTATGCCTGTTCCTGGGCCGGTTCTCCTATTTCTTGTTGCTTCTTTGTTGGTTTCCCTTTGCTTCTTGAGTGATGTGCCTACATGGGCCACATACCCATCATACATATCCATCTCTTCAATGCATCATTTCTTCCCAATTGTTATGTTAAACTTAGAAAATCAGTCTTTAGTAAGTTTGCCTAGTAATTATGACTGTTTATGAATGTTTGTTCTGAATGTCTGGAATAGTGCTCCAACCACGAGCAAATATATGTATCATTTAATGATGAACAACCACGCTGTCATCTTTTCTATCACACATCTGGACCTGAGAAGTACTTCCTTCTAAAGGAAAATAAAGTGTCTAACAAAGCTAAAGAATAACCAAAATTTCAGATTCATTCTTCTCAAAGAGCTCTGGTCTCTTAAGAAATCTAAAGCTAACTAATGACAGCAATTTTAACAGAACTGTTAATGAAGTTGAACTACCGAAGATCATTTCAGGGGCATTCTGGTGGATTAGTGGTATGACGCATTAACTGCAACGGCCCTTGTTCAAATTTGACAGGGGACATTTGTTGCACGTCATTCCTCCTTTCTTCCCCTTTCTGTGCTGTCAATCTCTATTCTGCTGTCAAATTAAGGAAAAAAGCCCCCCAAAAGAAGTCCGTTTGTGATTTTGTCTGACAAAAATGGACCAGACGATCTGTATTTTAGAAGAAAAAGTTCAATATGGATATAGAACAATTTGGGAAACATCTCTTCATTCTTTTTAAATATGTCTGATGTTTCGGGTGACAAGACGATAAGACCCTTACTGAAAACATTCTTCTAAACCGATACGACACCAAAGGAACATTGCACATCAGATCAGTTGCACTTTCACAGCCTCAGCTCCAGTCTGCAGTCGCAGTGCAGACCACCACTATAAAACTGACTCCATGTTGTCACACATCTCGTGGTCCTCCAGGTTGTATATGAATTTTGTCCTGTTGGCTGGGTTTTGGGTGATCTCCTTGCCCAAATTGTCCAGAGTCACATTGGAGGCGAAGAGTTCGGTGGGTGTGAGGTAACCCTCGCTGTTCTTGATGTATTTCCTGTAGTTCTTTCTTAAACACTGCCACGTGGTGGTGTACAGGATGAAGGCTGACGTCTTGAGGACAATGGCGATGCTGACATACAGATGCCTGTAGGCCACGTTGTCGTACAGCATGCAGGCTCCCTTCTCGCCGCAGACGGTGCTCCAGAACAGACAGGTGGAGTCGATGCCCATGCCGAATATCAGAGGGGGGGGGATGAAGCCTGGAGCAGGAGGGGATTGTGGACAGACAGCAGGTCAACAGGTCAAAAAGTCTACTAGTTTGAGTTCAGGATTCCTTTATATACACACAGACAGATCGATGAAGTTCATTTTACCCGGGGAAAAAACTGCTCTGACGTATACATCACAGAGAAAAACTACAGGGCAACAGTGGGCATGTCATGAACACGACGACAGGACAAACACAGCAGCGTGAGGCTCACAGAACCAATACAAATGAAGAACATCGTTTTTCTGTGAATGTAAAGGCACGGCAGGAAAGAAAACAGAACATGTTTAGTTTCTTACCTATCAGTCTCAGGAGCAGGAACAGAACTCCAAGGGCGTAAGATTTCAGCTCTGGACTTACAGTTCTGAAAACAAAGACACAACTGGCATAAATGTTGCGTACTGGTGAGCTGAATACGGAGTTTCACTCCCAGTGAGGTCATGCAAGCTGGAGACCTCAGAGCTGGATACCCTATGGTTAAGTGCTAAATCAGTCTTATTAAAACTTGGGTCTGATTTCTGTAGCTTTGGCCATAATCTGTTTCAGTTATGATAACATTGTTCCCACCGCAGTAGCTGCTGTGATCCGGCGGCAATGCAGAGTTAGATGAAAAGATTGATATCATCTTCATATCTGTACAATAAATACGAAGCTAGAACTTTCCAGTCTCCCTGCAACCTCACTGTCGGGACAAGACTTGAAAACAAATACTCCGGCACATACTTCTCCTGAAAACTTCAAACTGGAACTTCAGGATTTTGGTTCTGATTTAAACAAACAAAATATAACATGTTAATTGGTGAGCTTTAGAGGTGCTGGTGGGTGGAGTTTGTTATTTTTGGAAAGAGCCATGCTAGCTGTTTCAACCTGCTTCCAGTCCTATGCTAAGCTAAGCTAAGCTAACCGGCAGCTGACTGAGGTTATATATTTAGTATTTACACACAAGACTGGTATCATTCTTCAAATCTAACGCTTGGCAAGAAAGCAGTTAAGTTTATGTTCCTAAAATGTTGAACTATTTTCTGGAAACTCAATGCTCACCCATGTTCCCAGATCACAGCAGTAAACTTGGTTAGTGAAATGTTATTCTGTCTGTAATAATAATGTATTTCTATTAAAATGTATAAAAATAAGTTGTAATAAACCTGAAGTATTCTTTAATAGAATGATATTTATGCTCATTTGTGTGTTTTGGACCCGTGTATACAGTATAATGTTGCCCTGTGTCAGTATTTCTCTGTACCACAGACGTGACCATTTATTGGTCCATAAATGCCAAAAGCTCCCCCTTGTGGGCAGTCTACATACAGCAGCAGGTCTCTCTACCTGATAAGGATGATCACAGAGGGTGTCTGGGCCATAGCTCCGATCATGCTGCACACACAGATAACACACAGGAAGGTGAGGAAGGCCTGCTGACAGCCTGGACTGGGACACTTCCCTGGTAAAGCCACCGCGTCTTCGCTGGTGCTGGATATACACGTACAGCTGGTCAGGTTCTGACACAAAGACAAGAAATGAGATCAAAGCGTTGTCATCCCACTTTGAATATGAAGATCTAAAGCATTGGTTCCCAACCTTGGGGCCGCAAGAGAATTCCCAGGGGGTCGCCAGATGGTTGTGTAGAAAAAAATAAAAAAACATATTTTAGACTGGGGAATGGTTTTTACATTACATCGCCTGTACTAGTGATCTAATTTGTTTGTTTGTGAGAGTCAAAAACTAATTAAAGCCAAAATTGAATTAGTTGTTCAGTCTGTGGGCAAAGCAATGGTCTTCCCATGTGAGTTTGGTAGCTTTCATGTGTTAAAATGATATTACAGTAAGGGCATCAGGGCATCATGAGTTAAATGTCCCAGTACTATGGGACCTCATTTTTCTGGGGTTGGTTGTGGCTCAGAAAGGTTGAGAACCACTGATCTAAAGCAGGACTGCTGCATTGTATGTTTGTCATTAGTTCTCTCCAGTGTCCCACGATGCAGCTTGTTTCAGTCAGTGTGAACTTGTTCACTCACTGGTTTGGTGCAGCCAGCGAAGCAGGCTGAGAGGTAGGTGACTCCATTGGAACCACAGACAGGACTCACTGATGCTGTGTAGCAGTTACAGTTATTGATGCACGGTGACTCAGGTCGCTGCCAGGAGTGCAACGTCCTATGGGGCAGGTCAAAGGTCAGATTAAGGTGTATACATATGTACAATGTTCACATCAAATGGAAACAACCACAGGAACAATTTGACAATCAAAGTTCACTTTTTCTCTTTTGTATCATTTTGACACTGCATGGACATCAAAGTGGCACTGTACACTTTTTGAGCTGTCAGCTAAATGATATGACTGTACTGTGATGGAACACATCAGTGCTGGTGTTAATAATGACATTTCTTACTAAATGTATAAAAATCAGCATTTCATGGGTTGAAAATGGCTCAACGCACCATCTACTGTTTCAAATCAGCCCTGAACCTGCGAGGCCAATGCTGACATGGAGTCAACCGGCTGGGACCTGTCTACGTCATGAAATTCTCTCTAATCAATGTCAGTCTAAACTCCCCCGTGTCCAATGACCCACACTACTACCTAGTCACGAGGCCACGCCTCCTACAGTTGTTGTTCCCTCACTCGTTGAATTTTCTAAGTTTGCTGGGAGAGACGGTTCCAGCTGAAGTTTAGGGTGGAGTTACACTTTAATTCCTTTTTAAAGAGTAAATCAGCATTTGTATACATCTTGCACCTCTGTACACTAACAGCACAGTGTAAAAGTGTAGAAGCACATATTTCAATCAAATTTGAACACTAAAATTACAGCACGCTTTAAAGCTTCAACACATAGAGTGCAGTGCAGAAGCAATTTTCTGCCCCGTGCCCACAGTAAACACTGAGAATGCATAGGCCTGTTATCTGTCATTTGAGACATCACATTAAAGATACAAAGCGTTGCATGTATTTTACAGTTAATGCACATTTCTGGCGAGAAGCTCAATAAATCAGCAACAAACAGTTGCTATTTATTTGTGTAAAGTCATGTGTAACTAGAATATGTTTCTTGACAAACTACTTGCAAGCTATTCAATAACATAAAAAATAAATAAATAAAAAAACAGCAAGGCCTGCAAAAAACTCCTTATTCACAACAGTAGGTTTCCCTGCTTACTCGTTGCTGTAGGCGACCGTAACCCCGGCGACAGGTCCGGTGTCGCAGCCCAAGAAGAGAAAAGAGACGTAGCAGGCAGTGGACACCAGGTTGACCAGCATGGCCATGCGGACCGCGCCCAGAGCCGACAGGTTCAGTTTCTTCACCAGCAGCCCCCCGAGGAAGATACCCAGACAGGCACAGGGGATGGCCGTCATACCTGGGGAGGAAAACACAAGGATGTCCCATGTCTCCCAAAAACGTTTACCGGCATTTTTCTGCACTGCACAGAAGTTGTCAATAGAGTTTGACTGTCCTGATGGTTTAACAGTAAACCACAAAGAAGGTTTGCTCAGGCAGGTTTGTGATCTGCCTACCTAGCAGCTGATTGGCTGAGGAGGTGGTTAGGTTGAACTGCTGCTCCAGGTATTTCCCTAGGAAGGCAGCAAAGCCAGCGACCACAGCAATCTCCATGCAGGCTGCCAGCGTGATGCAGCTGAACACCGGGTTAGAGAGAAGGTGCCTGGTTACCCGGGGGATTACTGGGTCAACACAGAAGACAATGGAGAAAAAGAGGACACGATAAGTGGTAGAATAGGTAGAGAGAGAGAAAAGAACAGAGAAAAAAGGGATAGGACCATTTTTTATTAGATTTTTCATTAACCAAATCCTATTTTGAAATGTCCCACTTCTCTTCAGCCCTTCTACGCTCCTCCTTACCTCTCAGGTGCTCACAAACTGAGAGTCCGCTGTTTATATCAAAGCCATGGATGGCCCCGTTGGGTTTGGAGCCCTGGTAGTCCAGGGTCAGCGAAGAAGGCAACATGGCCTGCTCACTCTCCCCCCCACCGTCCATGTCCTGCTCATCCAGAGCCTGGGGGAAGCCAAACATGAAGAGGGCCGACAGGAAGAGTAAGGCACCGCAGAGGAGGAAGCCGCCCCACCACGCCCCGATCCAGCGAGGGTCATCTGGGGTGATGTCCAGCTTACCTGGACAGGAGGCAGGTGGGATTTACCACAATGGATGGATGTTGAATGATGAAATGTGAAGAAATTGGATTCCAGTAGAAGTAAATTCTGCCTGTTTTTATCTCTCTTGTGGTATAATATTGTGATATCCTTTATTTTCCCAGTAACATCAATGCAAATATAACTATTGCATTGAAAATTAACAAAATGTATCTCAAGAAATGCAAATAAGAACCAACGGCCAACTCACTGGTGTCGATGAAGACGGCATCAACATAGACTTTGGTACAGACAGAACCTAAGATGAAGCCACAGGCTGGGCCGAACACTAATGTTGAAAATAAAATACCTGCGAGAGAGAAAAGAGAGCATAAGAAGATAGTTAAAATGGAAGCAGCAACAGCAAAACTCAGCATGATTTCAATGTCAGTCATAAAACTTAACTGAATTTCCCTTCATCTTTCAGCAGAGGGCAGCATTGTATCAAGACTGTGAAGCGTCTATTCCTAAGGATCTTTTAGTAAATGTGTGGTGACATGGAGCTTCCTACCACAGAGAACCTGTCTGTAGTTCACCACTGTATGACTAAGAACAAAATATATTCTATTCAGGAAAGATTCAGTAATGAATTCATGCCAAGGGACTTTAACTTTGATCAGATGTCTCCCACTGACAGATTCATTAGCGCCCAAAGCAGAGGAAGCAGCTCCCCGGTGATAGAACGAAAGGGCCATTCAATATTTCTGTGAGTGATGTAATGATTTGTGCTGTGGTTATCCCCAGTGATAAATCACATAGTGTTACCAATGCATTTCTAAAGATAACCTCCATACTATAAGTCAGAAAGAAAATGAGTTTCAGCCACCTCTTTTGATTTCTGGTCGCCACTTGAAAACATGTTTCAGCACAAAAACACATTTTTATCTGTGATTCTTTTTACAGCATTTTAATTTCACAATATCTTCACTTACATGAGTGAATATTACTAGTACAAACCCAGATACCACATTGTCAATTTTTCACCTTGATGTTGTATCAATAAGACAGAGCCAAAAGGCTCACAATGACAATGCTAACATGCTTATGTTATGTTTATCGGTTATCAGTTTAGCGTGTTAGCATGCTAACATTGGCTAATTAGCAGTAAACGCAAAGTACAGCTAAAGCTAATGGTAAAGGCATTAGTTTTGCATAATTGTTTTGTATTTTGTATTTGGTCATAAACTAAAGTATGAGACAAATTAAATAATTGATGATAAATAGTGCAAGTGATCACAATTCATCCTCTGGGGACCATCAATGTCTGTACAAAATTCCACTGCAGGTCATCCAATAATTATTATAGTCTGGAACAAAGAGGTGGACCAACCGACTAAGCGTGGCTAAAAATGTACAGTATGTACAACTCGTAATGGAGTAGCCCAGTATGAAAGTTCTTGCAAACTTCGAAAAAGATTATAAATACAAACCTTGGCAAGTGTAAGGTAAGAGCGTGACTCAGTGTTATTGGTGGAGCAGACACAATATTATCCAGGATTAGTCCAGGACAATAGTCTTCTAACAGAACCACAGTTAATAGATACTGACACAAACTGTACACCGCAGGGGGAAAATACAATTCTTAGAATTAATAAGATCAAGATAATTCAATTAAACTAATAAAAAATACACTCTACATATAATTCCCATTAAGCTGTGCTGTGACAACAGCTTCTGCTACACTCTGACCAACAGTCACCCTTTCTCTCTGTCTGACTTTCTCTGTCGCAAAGATGCATTATGTTCATTTCAGCACAGTTAAAGTCACTGATGCCAGCTGGGCTGATTTTAGGTGACAGAGGAGGCCTGAGGTTACACCAGAGCCAACGCCACAGCCAACTTATAAGCAGCCTTCAGTCTCCAGCTCTGCCTTCCACTAGGATCAAATCCCAGAGAAACGCAGGACAACACAATGAATCTATAATGTATGTGATGCAGGGACGCTGGCAAATAAACAAACACACAATACTGGGTCCCAGCCATCTTATCTACCATAAAACAAAGCTCCATATTCTCTAAAGTTCACTGTGGGCACATCCGGCTTTACTGTGTCCTGCATACTTTGGAATAAGCCTTCAAAGTGAAACAGCTGATGACAAGAAGCACGATGACGGAGAATTACCGGTGAGCTTTGTACTGCCGTGAGAAAAAACAGAGAGCTCATAATTCTATAGCAACAGCTGCTAGACAGCCATCAGGAGAAGCACTCAGGACTGATGCCATTCTGTTGGTTGGACAACAGTTGGTAGATCTGAGGCCATTTCCTTGGAGACACCACTAAAGGCTAGTGAGGTACTGTTGCTTTAACCATACAGTAACACTTTTATTATGTAAAGTAAAAACGATATACAGTGACTCACATATCCGAAAGCAAGTGTATTTCTACTGAGAGGGAGACATTGAACACTTTCTATATTTCAAATAATGTCAAGTTATCATTTGTGTAACTTTGTGGTGTCGACCAAGGACTTGAAGTTGAATCTTTGCTTAAAATTGTGATTACATTTATAGATAGACAGTTTTTAAGACTGAAGATTGAGTGTATTTTGATGTGAGTTTACAATGGTACGTTTATATATTAGGTGTGACCAAAACCCAGTGATTCCATCTCCCCCAAATTGTTTAATACTATAAAATGAAAAATAATTAAATTGCTATTGCACTGCTGGAATAAAAGTTGCTGCGTTGTAGTTTGACACATTTTACAAACAAAAAACCATGCAATAATTTGGGAATTATGATGTGCACACATAATCTTAATACATTAATTATAAAAATCAATGCCTTTGAGGTTAATTTTCAAAGGATCGGTTTAATCCTCTTTGATTGCTCATTAGAGGCAGAATGTAAATCCCTCTGGAGTTATTGACTTTGTAATGATTGCAGTTCTGCCTCAGTGTATGTGGACAAAAGCTGCAGATGCTTTTAGTGTCTTCTTTTGAGTTACAGCACGGCAGCACATATCTTTGCAACATGCAATCAACAGAAATGGTCACAACAACTAGCCTTTGAGAGGGATTATCCCGAGAAAGCTTATTTATGACACTTAAAACACTCTAGCAAGCATGGGTAAAAAACAGCAACACCCATGCAGGAAGGTGCAAATAGAACGCCTTCATATTTCTAAACAGTACAAAACATGATTACATTGAATTCTTTAATAAATAACGTAGTAAATAACTTATTCAAGAACTTCTTCCATGCATGGTTTGTACAGCTTTTTAAGAGTACAATTCAAGCACTTTCAAGGCACCCATCCCAAAAAGGTTCAGACTCTTGAAGCCTTTAATTGTTACTATAAATACCAGGAGACGACAAAACAAATATGACGGTATTGTTTCATTTAAAATATTAAAAGATTTTTGGATTACATGAGTGACTGTGTCGGTGATGAAACGCCAGATTGTGTTGAGAAGCATTTTTCAAGGAGTATGTTTGAATTCAAGCATATTCCTAACCTTGAAAACAGTTAAATGGTTAAAATTCAGCATTTTCCAAACTTTCAAGACTTTGAACAAACTCTGCCTTTGTTTCTAATTATCATTTTAAATACCTTTTACTACTTTTACTATCAGTTAAAATGTTTTACCCAAACATTTTGGAACCAAATTCTTGCAAATAGAATATGAGAAGTTTTATAAACCATGTGCATTTTTTGTACTTTTTAGCCAGTATAACGCACAAATAATGGGCAAAGAAAACAGTGGATGTTGAGAGAACAGGATGATGTGGGGGAATTCAACCTGACACTCATCTCTAACGCACACTGTAGGCTGTTTAAGCAGAACATGCTTCGGACTGGAGATGCTTTCAAGTATAAGACATTTCCAGAGAGAACCTTAATGGATTTCTATTGTTTCTATGCAAAAGAAGAAAAAAAAACAGACTGCTATTGTATCTTTCTTGACTCTATTTTATACCTTCTGTGTCTCTGACTGAGCGCTATGACAATGAGCACACGCACAAGAGCAGCTTCGGATAAAGGCTACGGTACAGTAATGCAGTCCTGCCGCACAACATACTAATGGAAGATGAGTTTATTTTTATCTTATTTAATGCACTTATTCCTTTCACACTTGTTACTCTGTGTCACATGAACCTGGATGAGAAATATGTTATTCACAGGATCATACAGGGAATCTTTGAGCTTTAGAGATGACTTAGATATTCATGTAAAACTGTAGCTGCTTGTGTAGCCCAGCCATTTGGAAATGGCAGGTAGAGGCACTTCACTTAAGCTGTGCTTTCAGAGCATTTGACAGCTCATTCTTACTGACAGACTGTATAGCTAAATGTGTTTCATACAACATGTTTATTATTAGGTATGAAACGTTTTCCTAAAATACTAGTCTTACTAATAAACACGTAAAATGTTTTTGAGCTGTAAACAAAATGATATGACAATCAATACAGTCAGTGCTGGTGTTAATAATCCCATTTCTTACCAGATTTATAATAATCTGCATTTAACGGGTTGAGAATGGCTCAACACGCCATCTACTATTTTAAATCAGGTCAGCGCTGACATAGAGTGGACCGGTTGGGACCTGTCTAAGTCGTGAAGTTTATATAAAAAAAAAAGAGTCTAATCAGTGTCAGTTAGTCTTCCCTGTGTCTCCTGACCCACACGCTACATAGCCACAAGGCCACGACTTTGCTGGGAGAGACGGAGAGAGAATTCTTACATATAAAAATGATATATATATATATTTAGAGATAATATTGGAGAATATGAGAAGTGAATAATGCCAGGGAGTGCCATGGTGAGTCAGTTATTTGGTCCACTGTGACTGATCACATGATACAACACACACACAAATCTAAAACTATCAGAAATAACAAAAATATAAGTACACTGTATATGTTCAGTAATGTGTGTTCTGTAAGCCGAGTTTTATTTAAACCCAGACTAATTACCAGATTCAATACAACAGTCCAGAACATCTTACAGTATAATGTAATCATATGCAACATCAGCACAAACTACAGCCTCAAAAACATCATAGTTAAACCAACACCTCTTGGACACAGTGCAAAAAAACAATTAAAGGTTTCACTAATGTACTGTTTATTAAGGGAGTGTTGTACTGGATTGCCTTACAATCAGGGCTGTAGCTAGCATTTTCCATGAGTCCAATGCACCCCCCTCTGCACATTTTCACACCAAAAATAAGGTCACCCTATATTTTTTGGGGGATTTTTTATTTTATTTGTTTATTTGATCAGTTACATTTTCTGTAAATTCTATTTCCCAGCGTCTGAATGCTTTAATACTTTTTCAAAGCCTTACTCATGCTGCAAAGCTGAAATATATTCTTATCAAATCTTTATTCACTTATTATTCTAATTTGTAAAATGTTCCTCCCGGGGATCAATAAAGTTTTATCTTATCTTACTTAATTTAGCATAAATAGGCAGGAGTCCAAAAATACTGCAATCAGCCTATAAAAAACAACCGTGTGCATGTTGTTAATTATCCAACATTCAGTACAGTAAACTCCCCCCGGGGAGCTAAAACCCTCAAATACCCCCCAAAAAATATTGAGGACATGACGTCAGTGTTTTCAATTGGCACTTGCAGCCCTGATAAAAAAGGAAAAACTTTACTGAAGATTCAGCGTGTAATTAAAACCAGGAATGTAATAGAGGGTAGGCCAGTTTACCCACTTTTACTACAACAAACAGTACCAACGTGATTTGTGTAGAGTTCTTTTGGACTAACAATATAGATCAACGTTACATTTGGTCTAATACAAACAGAACAGGAAGGTAATCGTCTGCGTTCTGCACCCAGCTGTAATGAATGCAGCTGAGGCAAGGTCACACTGTTTGGCCACACCACCAGCACATGAATCATTTCTCACTCAGACTCACATTATGGCACGGTTCAATCACTGGCACTTTGTATCTTGGCTAAGGTGCACCCCAAAAAAGGTGCACATATAAAACAACCTGGACCGGTCTGAAGAGACAGTGTGTGCTGAGTCAGCGTCCATTCCTTCCTCTGCTGTCCTACAGTGGAAGAGTAATAACTCCACTGGAGTAAAAACATTTTGCTGCAGTGGACTCTTAGCTTGCAGCCTTGCAGCGCTTCATTACACGCATTACAGCGATGAATAGAAGTTAAGATGTGAGACAGGAAGAGAGAAGCTGACCCAGCGGCTGCAGAGCTCTTTTTCTGCTCTTTTACTTTACTGCATTGTGTACTATAGGTTACTGTGCTATACACTCCTGTACAGTAATGCACTGTATTGTTGCAGCCATTTAGCACTCTGCTACAGTCCTTAAACCTTCCTGTTGTTGTTAAGCCTAAATAGCTCTTGCACACAAATTACAGACGGGAATGTCATTTGGAAGTGCTGGTCTTAAAACAAAGTACTGCACAAAATCAACCTGATAAACCAGGAGCTAGTTCACGATTGATCCCGAGGGGAACATGAATGTGTGTACCAAATATCAAAGCAGCCTATCAGTTGTTGCAAAATATGACTCAAAACAAGAAATGTGAACCTCGTGGTGGTGCTAGAGGAAATGTCAGGATCACCAAAGTCTGTAGGATTCATCCTCTGAGGACCATGAATGTCTGTACAAAATGTCATGCCAATCCCATAAGTTGGTGAAATAGGCCAACATTGCCATCTGTAAAGGCACGCAGCTAAAAATGAATGTGTTCCGGTGTTTTTGTAAAGATTTATTTTGACTTCAAAGATCCATTTTAAAAGTGCTTTTCTGATTCGACTTCAGTAGCCTATTGAGACTCTGCACGGATGTGATGCTGTGGTGCTCATGCAGGCCTGACTGAATATAGCATTACAAGATTTACATTTTTCATTAGTGAAATACAAACATTTACACAGCACCAAACACTGAACCACATTAGGATGTAAAGCATAAACTATTTGGGGCTACATTATTGAAAAAAAAAAAAGGCACAGAGCATGAATACTCTAATTGAATAGCTGCTTTCAGTTAGAGGCTCTGTGAGCGATACAATAGCCAGGAGGGTTAGTTGCCTTTGCCCTCGGGTATCAATCAAGCTGTAGACAGCAATCAATAATCCAATTACAATCCGGCTCGGACATTATACTTTAGTCAACAGAGCTCAGGAGAAGGTTAGTCTTTCCATGGGAAGCCATCTTCTCATCCGATCAGGATTGTATCACAGATGATCATGAAAGCCAGGACTTCAAATATTAAATATACATAGGCATACTGTAACTTTAATGTGGATGGAGATATACTTTATGCACATGCACACACACACGTGCATGCACTCGGCCTATAGGTGCTGCATTTTTTATTAGAGACAAGAGTGGCTTGGCTCTGAGGATGGCAATGTCGGTTGGTCAGTCAGCCACTTTCGTCTCCACTGAAATATCTCGACAGCTATTGTTCAGATTGTCATGACATTTAACAGACATATCCACAGTGCCCTGACGATGATTCCTAATATCTTTGGAGGTCCTTTGACTTTAATGTGGTCATCATTAGCTCAAAATTTTTATTTCTCCACTAGTTTTGTTTATGACCAAACCTTCAACCTAAGTTTTACTTTATGTTAAGTGCTAATTGCCACATGTTAGCACTCTATCGTGCTAAACTAAGATGGTGAACAGTGCAAACATTACACCTGCTAAACATCAACAGGGCAACATTGTCTTCATAGCTAACCGCACCGTTGTGTCCGGGTAAAAGCCTCACAAAGCCGCCAGCGTGTCCGTAAAGTCTGCACACGCTTTATTGCTTGTACTGCAGCGTATCACTGCTGCATTACAACATTTTAACAAAATCTATTTTTGTTTTCCTCTCATCTGCCAGAAGGCTCAATGGTCTGATGGCCAGCCAACAGAAAAAATAGTGTCTGTTTCTTTTTCACCACCAGCCTGCTGACAGAAAAGATACAGGACAGGTGCGTGCTGGGGGGCTTGTGCCATGACAACTGGGACGTGTTTCCTGGTTTGCACTTGAGTATTCCCAGTGTCCTGAATCTCTCATTCTGGCATTATTGATCCAGATGTGGCCACAACAGAACAGCCTCTCCTTCTATCATCTGGTTTGTTAGCGAGCCCGCGGAGAGCTGCTGCTTAAATATTTAATCATTTGGTTGGATGTTTGCTAAACAACTCCTAACTGCTTCTCTGTCACGCTGCATTATTCAGGGGTTTTCTTACAATGTTACTGTGTCTTCACACGTCAAGTTCGTCAAACAACGCCGCTGCCTTAAGACTGGGAAAAGGAAGCAGAAGAAATACTAAGCAGCATATAACACATGCGTATGTGCTGTATAAAGACCGGGCTCCATGCAATTACCGAGCCACAACAGACGATCCAGCAATCACACTGTAGAAGGTAACCATGGCAATCAATATAAAACAGAGGGGGTGGTGGAGAGAAAAGAATAATAGACTATCTGTAAGTGTCAAAGGAGGAAGCTGGGGGGTGTTATGAAAGAAACAATTCTTTATGGACTGGCAAAGACCAAATCAGAGTCAAGATTTCAGTGCAAAATGCAATGTATGCACATTTCTAAAGTAACTAACAGGTGAAGAATGAGAGAAGAGTAACACTTTTTTTCTTGGTTTTTCTAGAGAAAGTCAAGAAAGGCAGGACATAGAGAGAGGGGATGGCATGCATCAAAGGGCCCGGGCTGGAATCGAACCCAGTCCGCAGCGTTAAGGACTCAGCCTTAATGGCACACGCTCGACCAGATGAGCGACCAGGGTGCCCCTAAATAATGGTACTTTTTTATGGGTTGCAGTTGAGAGACGTCCTTGGTTGAGTGTCTGGACTGTCAGATCCAGTCCATCACTGGGCTAACATTAACAGACAAACACAATGTGATTCTTACCTACAGGCAGTTCTGGCTCTAAACGTCCAACTGAAATCACAGTTAGTCATTCTTTTTTGCTGTCAGAAATCATGCCATAGTCCTTTTAATTTGTTAATATTTTGGCAATGTCAGTCAGTCACAATTAGGTGGATTAGGAGGACATTTTGTACAGACATTTCACTGAATCCAATACTTTGTGAACCACAGCTGGACATTGTGTGAAGCGCTATTTAGCAAATGTTAGCATGCTAAAATGCAAAACTTAGATGGGGAATATGGTAGGCTAAACATGATATTTGCTAAACACCAGCCTGTTAGCATTATCATTGTGAGCATGTTAGCATGCTGACGTTAGCCTTTAGTTCAAGCTAACAGAGCCACTAGCATGGCTGTAGAGTCAATGTTATATATAATATATCTGACATTTTTGTTTTTACTCAAAAGAGAGCAGGATGTGTAATTTACCCAAACAGATAAACATATCTATATGCTGTAGCAAAAAATAAAATAAAATGAATTATTATTAGTTCACTTATTTTACATAAGGAAAAAATAGGGAATGTTAAATGTGTAGTTATGCTGATGGTTTATCACATTACTATGGGGCAATGTAGGATTAATGCGTCACATTCAGTGAAGTGCGGTGAACTTAAAATGTTCTAAAGTAGCAAAGAAATATCAGAGTAATGTAATGAAGTGTAATGTCTAACATCAGGCATCTGGTATGAGTTGGCCTCTAGCCAAGTTGGGGTAGGGTGGGTTGTTGGGTGCTGTGCTAGCCTTGTTTGCCCTCCTTCCTCTCTCCCATCCTCTGTCCATCCCTCCCTCCCTCATCTCCTCCACTCTGAGTGCTGCTGGCAGAGACTGTACAGATCAAAGCATGCACAGAAACAAACCCCAGGCCTTTTCACCCTGCAAGAGGTGCACTGAAATGCAAGCAGGGACAGCGCAACTAGCCAAGGACTAGCAGGGAGGAGTGTAAGGAGGAGCAACTAGCCACATCGTAGCCAACAAATACTGTATTTTCATCATCCTTCAGTGCCTTTGTACCTCCCATAAGGGCAAACTGATGAATCCACAAGAATAGGAGCTTCAGGACAGCAGATCTCTTATAGAATAACATAAACAACAGTTGTGCCATGACTTATTGCTGCATCAGCTCTTTAAGGTTTATTGTTGTGGTGATTTTACTAGTATACATTACCATACAATAATTGAATGTCATATTTAGCTGTAAATTTTGCAATTGAGCGTCAACCGCAATAAGAAGAAATGCACCAATGTAGAATTTCAGGGATCAATAAAAATGATCGATAATAAATTAATTACTTCAATACCAATAACATCATTATAGGACAATATAGGGTACATTTTTAGACCGACCAGTGCATTTTCCCACTGTCAGTACTTTTTTTGTAAATACATCGTAGCTGTCTGACATGCTGACGAGTCACAGAAGAACCACAGCCTTTGTAAGAAACCACTTCACATATCAGATTTAATGATTGGCTGACGATCTATTGTCGAAAGAATAACAAAAATTGATATTCCTTATTTTAATAATAATAATGGGAGTCTGTGTCTTTTCTTCTTTGGTCCTTTGTCTCTTCTCTCTGTCTCCCCAGATGGAGCTCTGCTACTCGCAGGTTGCCGAGCGGTGAGAAGAACAGGAAAGGCACATACTGTAGTGCCTGTCTCTGTACTGTTGCCTTGGCAACTTTGGCAGACACGCTGTAATGTGTGTTACGTCGACCTCTTGGTTTCTGCTGCAAGTATAACTGCAGTCCTCTGCTGCGGGCCACTGAACATTTGCTGGAGTTGGAAAGAAAGTGCTTTGCTCAAGGGCACTTATGTGAGAGCAGACAGCCTCAGAGCCGCCATTTCCCTGTCAGTGACAGTACAGGAAGTAACATAGTTCCTTAAATTATTAGTCAACAATTATCTGTTCACCAGACACCTTCTCTAACCTTCACTCCTTGATTTTATTGTGCCCAAAAAATCCCCCCTTTCCACAAATGAGCTGTTTGAAAACATCAACAGTGAGGTGGGAGACAATGTGGGTGCCATAACAAAATCAAGGAATGTAGTGTCGAGACTCTCATTTATTGTTGCGTAACACCCTTGGCATAAATGAGCCGCTGAATACATAGCAACATGGAAGAGCATGACGCCATTCAATATAGGAAATTGCACGTATTGCAAGTATCGATGCTCTCAAGCACTCATGCATCCCCCTCCACACAGCTACCATGTTTATTAGCCAGGGATATTTCCATCCACTGGCCAAACCCATTATCTGAGCGGGGCAAAACTAAGTCAATACCGTGCAGTGCAGTATCAGAGGAATGTGTAGCTGGATCGGTCTCATCTCTGGATTTTAAATCAAGACACACAATTGTTTGCACTTGAAGTTAGACAGTTTCTAAATTAGAGCAGCTACAATGTTAATACACAATTTGTAATGTGGGATT
This sequence comes from Nannoperca australis, assembly GCA_036023655.1. NCBI lineage: Eukaryota > Metazoa > Chordata > Actinopteri > Centrarchiformes > Percichthyidae > Nannoperca > Nannoperca australis. The sequence goes on from JAVQJD010022603.1 coordinate 48,656, forward strand.
GTTCGTGTGCATTGCAGTGATACCGAGACACATTCATGCATTTTTATTCTAGCTATTAAAGATGTTCTTATTTTTAGATTTACTACTAAACACTACTACTTGACAATGGCAAAAGGACACAGACACAAACACTGACGCTGCATGACACACCGTAGGTCTTGATGTGGGCTAGAGGAGAGGAGAGGACGGGCTAAGCAGAAATGGAGATTACTATTATTAGGTTGCAGTACACCAACACCACTGACCACGATGGCCACTTCGTTCAGGTCAAGTAATTTCAGAAGATATTTGCAATTTGAAAGGAATTTGTCCCATCAATCATCTGTGTATCTTACATTAGAATTAACAGAAGAACTGAGTTGCTGGCTTGAGCAGCAACATACGCTGACTGACAGATGATCTCTGGAAAGTCAGACAGTTAGTTTAGAGAATACAGATATATTAATTATATACTACTTGGGATTAAGATAATAATCCCCACTGATCCTGTTCCTTTGGGGCTGGTAGGGATTCAGTATCTGATTAAGGAGCACATCAGAAGCAGAGATGCTTGCTGACATGAAGGCTTAGTCAGGATCAATAATATTGCAACAAGACTTGTATGTCTAAAATGGCAGATGCCTTATTATGTTACTTTAACATTTTTACTCCTTCTGAGCATTCTTGCACACACCGACACTAACCATTTCAACACATTGTCATTAACCATTTGTCTAACTAATCATGACTAAATATGATTCTGTGAAGAATTTATCAGTAATAACATCTTGTTTCATATAATATGGTAATCTTATCATTCCAAAATGAGCCTCTATGTTCATATAGGAGAGTTGATCATTGAGTGAACACATGAATGACTGTCGTGTTTCAATGAAACCAACATAATCATCAACATTTACTTAAACTGATAGATATTGTGATTGTACAGATTTTATTGTGCCATTCGCCTTTGTTTTTTTATTACTTCCAGCTAACTGGAATGCAAGCCAGCCAAATGCAAGATCATGAAGAATCAAGCTGTTGCTCGTTGTTAATTCGTCCAGCGATCAAGGAATCTTTTCTCTTTTTTTATGCTTTTCTATTGCTACAGCAGGACTGGTTCTAAATCATCTTCTTCATTGATTATCAGCTGTAAATGTCAGCTTAGCCGGAGCAAGTGTTGTGGTTATTTTGGATGTCAAAGTCAATATTCGTCATTTGTTACTCTCCGTCTTCTGGTGTGGAAGGACAGCCATCTGGTGTCATTGAGTGCACTGGCATTTGCACCCAGTGCCATATTCGACAGCCTTTGAGAACATGCCAACTTTGATCTGAATAAAGGCATATTAGAGCCTTCTGGGCGGCTCAGGCCTAAGGCTGAAGAGACCCTTCACTTTCTAAAAATAGGCACATCAAAAGTCACATGTCCTGTCAAAGATCCGTGTGTGCTAAAATGTAACCACTGATACTACTTAAGAAGTGCAGATGTGGAAATCAAGAACCACTTTTGTGTTTTGAGTCGTGTCATTTAGAAGAAATGTAGCCACTGACTGTGTAGAAGAGTGGTGTCAATCTCCTCATCCTACTCTCAGCAAGAAAGCAATTAAGTGTAGCTATTGCCCAAAATGTGGATTTATTCATTCAAGCACATTGGTTAGCGCTTGTGTCACTGTTCACGATGTCGTGAAATTTGGCCGCAGTTTAGTATCTGATTTTGAATTTGTTCAAACCTGTTGCTTGTTCCAACGTTTCTGTCCTATGTATTGTTGAAAAAAACTCAGCAACCACCTATCTGCAACATATTTCTCACATTGTTTCTGTGGCTTTCATGGTGTATTAACTAAACTTTCAATCGGAAATGAAGGTACTGCAACAGTATGCTGTGTATAGGTTGAGGATTCACTGTGTGTTTGTCTTACTGAACACTTCTAAACAGTAAGTACCATAAACACAGACTTAACACTAAGCTTATATGTTTGAGTTGTACTGTAGCTCAGTGCTACTAACCTATATACAGCGAGGAGTCCTTCCTGTGAACGTGGTCATCGATGTAGGATACTCCCAGAGGCTGGACAGGCGTAGCTCCGATGCCCAGCAGAACCTGGGCTCCGATCAGCAGAAGGTACATCATGTTGGTGTTGGCTCGGTTGCCACATTTAAACCCAGAGTCTCGGTTTTCTGACCTGGAGGTGTTGGAGCAGACGTCCCTGCCGTCCTCGGCGTGCCATGAGTCCCCGGCCTCATACTCATACTGATGAGTGAGGAACTCCGGCAGGGCTGACAGCAATGCCCCCAACGCCATGACAATCCCGCCGCAGCCAATCAGGCGGGGCCTGTGGGCCTTGGCGCCAAAGTAGCTGACGAACAGGATGAGGGCCAGGTTGCCGATTTCGAAGCTGCTGGCAATGACGCCCACATCGGCACTCTGGAGGTTGAAGCGTCTCTCCAGAGTGGTCAGAACACTTACCTGGCAGAGGGGGGGAGCAAGTGTTAAACTGTGTTTTTACAACTAGCAGCCATTTGGACGGCCAATGACATCATAGCCTACCCACTAACTTTTAAATGCAGGTTTATAAACCTGATATTATGTTCAGCAACCAATAGTGTTTTGTTTCTACACTATTAATTGCTGTACCAACCTGCCAGAAGCGTAAATTTGATATATTTTCCATTCCATTTAAATGTTTGTGTAAAATAATAAGGCAGGGCATTGAATGTCAGTGGTAATTCTGTAAAAGCAGGTATGAAACAGCCATATGTCCTTATCATCATCAACAGCAACCTGCTGCTTCCAGCATCTTCATCCCCACATTCCTCCTCCTCCTCCACCCAAAACCACCCTGAGGCTAGCCTGATGGCAACCTGGGAAAGAGGGATATGTGCACGTGTGCGTGGCTTTAGGCGAGAAACCTCACGCAGCTGTTGTAATTTGGAAACGAACACAAACACATCGCACCATATGTGTGCCGCGTGTGTGAGTGATAGATTGGCTGCTTGCATCAAATGCACGCTGGGTCATCTGGGTTGGTCAGGAGATATTTAAAATTTTTATCAATCACTCATCCGCAGCAAAAGGTGAAGTATAGCCCAGAGACTTCTTGAAGCAACTCCAGATGATAAAAAGAGAGTTTAACCATGACTCTGCGAGTGAAGTCAGATCATGTACAATATCCATTCACCATTTTTCTATATCGCTCATCCTGTTTATCCCGTCACACCAAACTCTGTTGCAAAATAAGACAATTTCTTGTCGTCTTCTTTATCACCAAGCAGGGCTGTAGTTAACTAGCAATTATTTTCATTAACGATTAATCTACCAATAAATCGATCAATTGTTCTATAAAAAGTCAAAAAAGAAATAGTGAAAAGTGCCTGTAACAAAAAACAAAAACCTAAAGCCCAAGATATTCTTTGTCCAACCACCCAGAAACGTTCCCAAAGATATTAAATATTCTCACATAAAACAAAGAAAAGCTTCAAATCCTAAGAATTCAGAGGTTGGAACTAAGCAACATTTGGCATGTCTACTTGAAAAATGACTTGAACAATTAATCAATTATCTAAAGTTGGTAACAAAGTTGTCGATTAACTAATCGACTAGTCGTTTCAGCTCTGGCACAAATCTTATATCTATATAAAGCTAGACTGAGGACCATTTCTAATATGTTGGGGTCCAGTTGAAAAGTGATTGTCAGTACTGGTTAATCAGAAGAGGACTGCTTCTGGGTAAACCAGTACTACAAATCCGATGTTCATTAAATAGTGATTATATTTATTTAAATAAGTGTACCATGCTCCAAACAGCTAGACAACTGGAAGCCCCACAATTCATTTATTAAATAGGAAGGTGGCCGTCACCGGTCAATGATTTCAAGACGTTACAGCTGACAGCCTGACAACTGGTTAAAATAATTTTACATTTACGGAACATTCAGCTCACACTCGCGTCTGCTGTTCACTTAGAATTATTACAAAGATGTAAATCATAGTTCCCGGGCATTACAAGCTGGGAGGACACGGTTCAGAGGTCACAGAATCTAATCGACAGGGTTAAGATTTACTGTTGTGGCCCTAAAAGATTTATGTATGGCCTCATATTGGATGCGCTTGGAGAACAGCCATTTCACACCTTTTATATTCCAGATTTGGACATTTTAGTCCAACCCACTTCAATGGTTACAAACAATACAAATTGTCTCAGAGCTTAAGATAACGGAGAACAAAAAAGAAAACCTGCCCATTTCAGTTTGACGAATGTAGACAAAGCCCTGGAAGGTTGTTATGCAGGTGCTGCTGTAGTTATTACAGCTTTATCCTCTTCAAACGTTTCAGTGTGATTTATTTGTTTAAAAAAAAGACAAAAAGAAAAGAATGTGCTACTGAAAAAAGATGAGAAAATAAAAGCACACTGTGAACCAAGAAAGTGGCAGAATTGAAAAAAGACAGAGAACAAAAGATGATGACAAACAATGTTTTGTACAGGAGAGGATAGGCAGTGCCTCCACAGTGCTTTTGTCTGCAGCGGGATTTGCTAAAGGTGCAGTTTTGGTTTGGGATGCTGGTTTAAGGGAGGAGGTTCCACTGCAGTCTTGAAGGTAAACACTAATGCACTTTAAATTTGTGACCGGTGCAAAACACATTAAAACCAACTCGACTGTGTTTCTGCCAAGCTGCAGTCTTCGCCGAGCACCAAAGCATCACGGAAGACCTTGTTTGTTTGACGGGTTCTTGCATGTTTTTCCAAACCAGGTCTTCTTTTCAACATCTCTGTGTACAGTAGGACTGGATCCTGGACATCAGCTCATGTTGCTACACAGTTTATTTCCATACAATTTAGGCCTTTTGTTTGTTTGTTTGTTTTCATTTGAATCTAGCAAGCAAAAGCTGCACAAATATAAAAGCTAGATCTAGTGAGAGTCAGGCCACTGACCTTTGACCTTACCTCTTTTTAAAATGCCTCCCCAGACTATGTTGACGTGACTGAGATTGAACATGGGTTCTTTGACAACTTAGAAAATTTAAATTAAACTCCAACCCGCAACTATTTATAGCATCAAGACTGTGCCGACACCTGTCAGGGGAATTTGCTTTAATCAAGCAAATAGTAATACTGATTGAAGTGGCATCGCTCATATTTATATAGATTTACAGAAAGTGGTTGGGCCAGCTGTGACATTAACAACTGCTGTGGTTGGCATGTGACACACCATACACACTTACCATTCCTCCCATTTGCACTTCCCAACTGCTGAAAAACCTTGATATCTCCATTTGTAGTACAGGGTTTTGGAATATGTTTGGTGTTAGGGAGGATGTTTCTCTTTCACATCTGCATCTGCGATTGTGCACGCAATCTTTACTTTATTTTTATCATTAGTTTTTTCCCTTTGGCTCCTAAACTCATTGTAACCCGTCTGTCCATCTACCGAAAAGAGCGCATATCTCATGTTGACATCAATCCACTGACATCCACGCATGAAACAGCGCATTACTTTGCCCGAGCTGTCACTGTAAAAGCCCCGTAAACGAGTAAAACAGATGAAAGGACGCTTTTTTGAGAATACAATATCAGCTGTTGCCGCTTCTGTTGTGGTGATCACGTCATCTCCTAGGCCTATATCCTCCGGAATCAAAGGCCTCCTGCGTTACTGAAGCACACGGGTGCAGGACGTAGCAGAGCCGGCAGTTTCGGATGGAGCTCCTGACCAGTGTTTCGCAAACGTGCTCTCCAACAGACCGTCCATACACGCATACACAATTCTCCAACTACAACGTGGAGCCTACGGCCGCCGTGACGCGCTTTGTGTCATGCAGATGCTGCATAGGCCTGATGGATAATACGCAGCAAGTCATCAATCAGTGAAAGCGCCGCGTCCCGTGGTCGCTGGAGGATGTGATTATTCTAATGTGATCAGAATAATGTGATTATTAAACGCATCAGCTGAAGCGCCGCATCGTTACTCACTGTGCGTGCGCCGGTTTGAAGGGCGAGCTGCGTTAACCCGACGTTACCGGAGATATTGTGAGATGCGACGTTCCCCCGGACCCACATTGTGCCCGTGGTGTCATGTTTGATATAGAAACTCACCAGATAGGCGCCCACGGTGCCCTGTGCCAACATGAGCGCACATTCCGACACCAGGAAAATCTTAATGTTGGAAAAGCACGAGGTCTTCTTCTGGCTGTCATCCTGCTCCGGGTCGTCGGTGCTGCTCCGCTCTGTGCAGATCTGGTTTTTAACCTGCATCCTTCGGGCTCAGGCTCCGGTCGGGTTGGACGGCATGAAATTGAACGGGTCCGGTCCGGCGGAGGGCATCTGGTTATAACGTCGAGGTGCACTGCAGGAGAAGTGCGAATCTGTTGTCAGTAGCCCGTCTGTGGTGGAACATACAGCGAGAAAACACTGCCGTCCACTCAGCATTACGCACAGTCCGTCAGCGACCTCTCTTCGCCGCCTGTCCAGTGCGTATCGGCTACATCATATTTAAATACGTAGGCTACGCGTGTGTCTGTGTGACGGCTTCTAATACCCGACGTAGAACTACAAGACGCTGCTTCACCACATCCGGGATGTTATATCTCCACCCAGGACCGGTACCGACTGGATCTGGTTTCTCATCCCGGTTCCGAGCCGCAGCTCTGCGTCCTTCAGGCGGTGGTGTTATGACGCTCCTCCCCCTCCTCCTCCTCCCCCGATCTATAGACCGAAGCGCGGCGAGGGAGGCGTAATCTCTGTGTGTCTCTCTCTGTTCCTCCCCCCCTCTCCGTCAACGTGTTTCTCCACATCATCACTTTACCTGTGTCGCTTTCATCAGAGCACTCGCTGAAGGATCCCCATAAAACACACACTCACAGCTCAACTGGATATAAAATGACACAGCACATATTTACTTGTCAATAGCAAATGTTGTGTGTCCTTATATTACTTTGCAGGTGAATACTGCAACAGTAAACCAACATCAATATACCAATATGAGACACCATCTTTGCAGGAGCTATGTGTTTGGATGCATTTCGGGTTCTCATGCCACCAAAATCATATTAATATTTTCTTCCCACTATAATGTAATTCACAAGAAGATATCTCACTTAAAAGAAGGTCACCTCTGTCCTCTCTGATTCTTCATCAGGGCCTGCTGAGGTGCAGCGAGACATGAAACACCTGCGCTTCTCTAACGGAGCTGCCGGGTGCTGCAGGAGCAGCGGGCCAAGGTTGCACTGGGCAGCTTCATGGTGCGAATGCACAGAGCAAAGTAGCTGTGAAGCTGAGAGATGCTGATGAGGATGCTCAGTCACCAAGGTCATGATGTCTAGAAGTGAGGAGGCAGAGGCGACTGGATTTGCTGTTCAGCTGAAACACTTGGGCAACAGTTGTGTCACATAAAAGCAGCAGAGTGTAGAGCGTTTTCAGTACGACCGAGAAGATCAAGCAGAGAGTTAGGCAGGGATGGGAACCGCTCCATTGTGTTACCACTGTATTTCCCCTTAGACTCTAAGACTCTAAGTGCCTATTATGGCTTTAATACCGCTTTACTACATTTCTGATTGGTTTTAATGAAATGTGATTTTCTGGAATAACCTGAAAGTAAAAGGTTTATTTCCCATGGCTCAGTATTTAAATATGTCTGTTATTTTTCACCTCTGTCTTTTCAGTTTACACTGAGCTAGTTTGAGTCGTGTCAATGTAGAATTGAAATCAATGGATTCTCATCACATTGCAAACCTTCTGAAAAGCTACACGGACAGTTACAGTGCACCTTTGCCACTTATCATCAGCAGCAGCATCTTTAACTTCCAGAGATGATGGTCATTGCCCCTGCACCTTCATGCTGCATGCTTTATGCTTCATCTTATTATGTGCACTAGTAGCCTCAGCTTAGGTAATCTATCTTCAAGCTCGACTGAAAGATACTCGGTTGCCTCCAGGATGGTTAAAAATTCAGCACTTGCCACACAAGAAGTCCATTACACACATCAGCAGTCCACTGTATTGTACTCCTGCAGCTGTTGCACATGGAAGCGTTGAAGGTGAAGCACTGTGCTGTCACTGTGGGCAAATGCTCAGGGACTATTACAATCCACACCATATTTGTTTTATGATTTTCACTGTGTACTTTAAGCTTCACGCTTCTATGTTTTGACACTTGATATGATATGACTCTCGTCCTTACAGTGACCAAATGATGAAAAGGTGGTGTGTATCTTGTTAAAGGGAATATTCGCACCCGGTACTTAATAGTTCTCATGAGAACAGAAATTGTACCAAGCATTAAAGTAATAACTGGCATTGTGCTTTTGTCCACCATTGAAAGAAAAAAAACAGGACTGGTATTGCTGGTGCAGTGCGAGCGATCCAGCTACCAGTGAAGCGGATGTAATGTAACTCTGCATTGGGCTATTTAAAGTTAATGCCTCCTGGGAATCTGGCTGCAGGGGTTGAATTAGACCAGCAGCACCCCCAAAAGGGCTCCAGTCTATAATATAATAATAATAATAATCTGGTATAAAATGCAAACATTCCTTCTAAATCCTAGCACCAATTCTTACTTATTTCAAATAAAAAAGATAACCAAGTGTTTGTCTGGTTTGTATCAGGGTTCAGAATGATGAAAGTCCATCCGCAAAGATATTCGTCATGCAGAAGAAATGAAAATGACAGCAGAGTGACGGGACAGAGTGCCACAGAGACAGCAGCAGAAAACACAGGGCAAAAATCCTCCGTCATGAGAGCGAAATAAGAGAGCACTGAGTGCCAAGGTCACTTACCACTCACCCCACAGCTTTTGGTTTATTATATATTCCTCTGACCACTCAGATGCTCTATCAAGACCAGTTCAATAGCATCTGAAGCAGCACAATCTATCAGGCAAACTGTAGACTCAGCAGGATGAGCGTCCATTTCTCATGGAGTCACCCAGAGTACCCGCAGTGATTTAAGATCAACCACAGTGCCTGCTGATGCAGTGCAAGCCAACTGAAGACATTATTTTAGGATGCCTCTTAATCACAAGGTCCAAAGAAAGAAGTATGCAATCATGCATTTATCCTGTAACAAACAAATAAATTACCAGAACACAGATGCGAATAACATCATAGTTTACATTTAATGCTAAAACATTTGTAGGTTTAGGCTTTGTTCTCAGAAACCAGTGTATTTTTGCAACATGATTATCTATTTTCTGTGATTGATTTGTCAATTATTGTTGAATATCTGCATAAAACAGTTGCTCTATTCAACTTTTATGTAAAGTGAGTGTACACAAAAACAATCGTTGAACCTGTGCTGAAAATATCTGAATGTGTTTTTTGATTTGTTTTTTTTTGGCCAATTTTGAATGAGAAAAATGCACCAAACCAAACAATGCACCCAGAGAGGTACTACAGCAATATTATTTTTACACTATGTAAAAATGATCTCCAAAATAGTAATAAAAATGTTAGATATCCATAGGAAAGAAATCATGATTTGAAAACACGTGAAATTGAAGTTTTTCAGACACATTTACTTGGAATTTAAAAATATATTTATCTGTAATAAATGCTGGAATGAGAAGGAAAAGCACTTTTAACATCACTTTGCCGGTGGCCCTTTTTAATCCGAACCAGAAAAAAAAAGTTTAAAAAGTAAAGTGCAGAGACGTCTGTAACTCTGTAACAGATGTGTCTCTGACTGTGACCTTCTTACTGTTTGCTGCCTGTCATGTTTGTGATAAAGCGACTCAAGGTCATTCTACTCTTGACCTCGCTGGACATTTCAATAATTAAAAGCATCATTCTATTAGGTACATTTAAGATTTACGATGGAATCTGTTTGCTGAACCAGCTACTATTTTAAATAGTTAAATGACTTTCTATCAGAGCAGAAGGCTGTTAAACAACTCAGAAGAGACATCTGGACAAAAGCTCCCAGACTTAAATATCTATTGATTGGATTTCCATGAATAACTGGATAGACAGCATGTATCCTAATCACTTTGAAGATCCTCTGACCTTTCCCCTAGCAACACCATGACAGTGACATTTTTGGCTTTTAGTGAAATGTCCTGACACCTATTGAATGGTTTACTATGAAATTTTGTACAGACATTCCTGTCCACGCAGGATTCATTGTAATCAAATTGATGATCCCTAGATTATATTTTATGTAGCTACAGATAGAAAGCTTTTATGTGTACAATATTTAAGTTTGTAACCAAATATCTGCAAAAGTATTGACATTCACATCAGCCTCAGCTGTGTGTGGTAAACATGGAAATCATTAAACCTGTTAAACATCAGCATCTTAACATTATCATTGTGAGCATGTCAACATATGAATATCGCTAATTAGCGAGCTAGTCACTGCTGTGCCTAAGTATAGCCTTAAAAAGCCACTTTCATAACTTAAGACCATTAGTCTAGTATGTTTGATTGTATAAAGGCAACAAATAGACAATTATATTGTACACACACAAATAAATGGTATGGAACACAAATCAACATTCTTAATAGTCTTGAAGAGGCAGAGATATAAACAATTAAGGTTGGTTTGACAAAAATAATGTACATTTTTAATGGTTGAGGACAATATAACATTAAGTTAAGCAGAGATGACAAACCATGTTTAAAAAGTAGGTTTGTCTTTGGAGTCCTCCCTTCAGAGGTTTATTTAGGCCTAGCAGTGTGGACCCCAACCCATAATCCCCCTGCAGACACACCTGTAGAGGAGAGTATAAA
>JAVQJD010022611.1:0-11319 GCA_036023655.1 Nannoperca australis
TGGTGGGAACGTTGGGTCTTTGTGTGTGTGGAAGTTGGTCTCGACCGGCTCCATGTGATAGAGTGCCCTGAGATAACTTTGTTATGATATGGCGCTATATAAATAAAATTGAATTGAATTGAAAGTCTGAGGTACTTGTACTCACTTTGAAGATAAGGATTTCAAATACAAAACATTGTAAGCTTAAAAAAATAGATGCCTTCTTATAAATTAAACTACCCGCCAGTATGTAAAGCAGTCTATTGGCTCCGCATTATTGTCAATACATTACATTTACATTTAGGCATTTAGCAGACGCTTTTATCCAAAGCGACTTCCAAATAAGAGCTTTATATAAAGTGCATAGAATCATGGGCGAAAACAACAAGATGTCGTATCAAATAATATGAGGCTGGTGATGAGTCACAAGTGCTATAGATAATTACATGTGGCAAAATCGAAAAAGAGCATTAAATTCAAAAACAGATTATGTCCGTTCATTATCAATCACAGTACAATCAAGCTAGACAACAATTCTCATATAATATGTCACTTAAAAATAACATGCTTACACGTTAATGTGTCAGACATTAAACATTATATACATATAAGTACACTGACAGGGGCCATTTTGCAGCAGAATTGGTACTTTTTCTTTTGATAGTACATTTTGTCATTATTATTTTTGTTCTTCTACTTGAGCAAAATGATGAATATAGGACTTTTTACCGACATATATTGAAATATTGCTACTTTTACATTAGTAACAGATCTCAACATGTCTTCCGTTTCTGGATATGTCTAACATTTGCACTTATCTAAAAAGTATATTTAGTTTTGCTGTGAGAAAGAAGTTTTGGCAAAAGCTTTTTGAAAATGTTGGGGATTTGAACTCTTTTAACTCTATACTGCACATTAAGCATAATGGTTTACGAACTCCTAAATAAAAAAAAACCATCTGAAAGTGCTGCTGAATGCTCAGCACAAGGAGGACTAATTGAAGAAATGTACTAACATTCACCATCACATGCCATTATTTTATTGAATTATCACTACTAATCTTCATCACATTTCCACCAGAAGTGCCTGGTAACTTGTTTCCTTATGTCTTATCTTGTCCTCAGGTCCTTTAGTGTTTGAGAAAATGTACTTCTACACGTAGGCAAGAACATTTCTGTTTCTTTCTATAACTCAAAAGTGTCGTCACTAATGACAAGCCTGACAAACAATCCCTACAGGACTACAAAGGCGCAGGAGAACAAAGGCACAAGTGTTCATGAGGAATTCAGCCTAAGAGACCTGTTGGAGGTGGTGTCATGCCGCCGATTTCACTTTTGATCTTAATGTGGCTTTCCACAGGTTGCGTGAACATGGATAAGGTGAAGGCTAAGTGCGGGCCTCACCCAAAGAGAATGTTTGCCATGCCTGAACCACTTTTCACAGCACGTGTTCATGAGTGCAAACATGAAGTTCTGGATCAAGTTAAGTTTTATACCGGGAGAGAGAAGACATCTTGGAAAGTGAGCACAGTGTGGATGGACTGCCATTCATTGTTCCCAGAAGATGAATCCTACTGATTTTGGTGATCCCCTGACTTCTCCCGTAGCGCCACCACGGTGTTGGTTTGTGGTTTTTGGTGAAATTCGACAGTTATTGGAGGGATTGCCATTGAATATTGTCTTGGTATTCATGTCCCCCTTAGGATGAACTGTAATAACTTTGTTGATCCCTTAACTTTTCATATAGCTTCATACATAACATTTGAGATTCGTCCAACCTGCAAAATGAATGACATTCCCATCAGCTCCAAATGTACTTTGAGTTTACTGCTAATTAGCAAATGTTAGCGCGCTAAACTAAGATGTTGAACATGCTAAACATTATACCTGCTGCGTTTACTCAATACTGAGCAGTAAACTGAGATTAAGTACACTAACCATGTCACAGGCACTACTTTCATTCCATTGTGGGATTTCTGATGGCACTATTTACATTTACATGCTCTTGTAAGGTCCTTTCAGTATTATCATTGTGAGCATGTTAGCATGCTGACGTTAGTAAGTAGCTGAAAGCACAACTGTGCCTAAGAAACGCCTCACAGAGCTGCTGGCGTGGCTGTACTCTTAGTCTTTACACATTTAACTGGCATTAGAATAATAAAAAATAGCACTTACAATGGCTTCTGGGCTTCTGAGCTGTTTAAAAGTCCTAATGTTTAGTTAGTTCAGGAAATTAATCACAATCAGGTGGGTTAAGGTCCAATTATATCGTGGGAAATGTCTTGGTTTATTTGGTGCAGTGACATATCACCAGCTTAATTAATGTGTAGTTGAAGGACATACAGACTGAAAGGTTCACATTTACATTATCTATGACTGACATGTTCTCAATGTTGAGACTAAGAATAGTATTAACACTTACTGCATGAGAGGAAGCAAACCTCCAAGAAGTCTGATCAGAGGGTGTTTCGAGTTAGGGTTAGTTGTGAAGGGGAAGCACTGTGACTGATACTGCACCAAATATGTGGCTTCCTGTTTTGTACCTGTTGCTCCTGCCTACACATCGCCTAATTAAAGTTGTACAGTGTTACTTACTACTACTACTACATGTGTACAGTATTAGCCTTGGGCCAGTAAGATGAGCAACACCTCGTTTGATTTTGGCAGAGAATTTTCAATGGTACACTTGAGGTTTCTCTGGCATCCGTGAAATGTCTCTGTGTTTTGTGTTAAGTCTTTTGGGACAGTTTGTTTGCCTTTATTAGATAGGGGCAGCTGAAGAAAGACAGAAAAGGTGGGATAGAGAGGGGATGACACGGAAGCAAGGGGCCTGGGCTGGAATTGAACCCTAGACCGTGCACAAAGGACATTTATGTTACACACTCTACCAGGTGAGCTACCAGAGCACCCTGTTATAAGTTGATAGACGATTAGAGTGTGTCATCGGGCTGTGTAATGTGATTATGTGAAAATAATGGTGAGTAGGTAACAGATTTGATACACAGTACAGTAGGTGTAGTCACGTTACCTCCTATTTGGAGGACGGTGGCACCACCGTGTGGTCAGCGTGAAGCACACAATGCAAATGGAAAGTCACTAATAGGCTCACTCGTTTTCAAATAACACACTTTTTATTACTCTTTCATTTCCCTTCCCTTCTTGGATTCAAACCACCAACATAATACTCCATTTCATAAATTACACAAGAACATAGCAGTGAAAACAAACATTTATGCCCCCAAACTGTCACAGTTTACATTAATTTAAAATGCATTTATCTTAAATATTTACAGGACCAACAAATGCCAAACGATTTTTTGAGTCAGAACCAGCTGGTTCTCAAAAGTAGAGACTCCGCTAAAGTTGGACTGATACAGAATATTGTTTTGCCGGGATATTTTTGTTCCAAATCAAAAGGATGTGAAGATGTGACCTCTTGTTAAAAGGATTCGTTCAGTAAAATGTGTAGCTAAAACCTTCCTCACCCTGCCTGATGGAGCTTTTAGCATTTTAGTGTTGACCACAAAGATGATTAGTAGGTTTACGACCCTGCAGAAAAATAAGCTTCAATAATTGTTGAATATGACTTGAATCCCTGTGATTTTGAGTATATTTTGGCATAAAATGTAACAGTTAAATATCCGGCACAAAGTATTGGAACAAAATACAAGTGATGAGCAGTTTTTGTTGAAACATAATAGTATAGGTCTACTAATAAGATACCAATCCAACCCTAAATGACCCCCTCTTGTGTTGTAACAAATCCTGTAGACCTGCAGTGCTAATGAAGCTGAAAAGCGCCCCAGAATGTGTTCTCTTTTTCATAATCACCAGTGATATTTATGGCGATACTGTATCCCTCTCTGAGGCTGACAATTTTGCCCACCGACACCGTGCCCTGTGTGTTTTGCGGGAAGATCCCCTCGACCAGTGTCTTAATTTTTAAACCATGCGCAGGATTTCTTAACAAAATCACAGATTTCGAACTTGTCGGACGGGGTTTTGTTGGGGGCTTGCTGAAGGTGACCTGAGCGTAGATGAAGTAGAAGCTGTTCTTCGTGCAGTAGATCGAGTCGTTACGCAGTTCAAGGGAGCAGAGGTCACAGCCGGGTGATTCTTTCCAAGAGTGACTGTTGTAAACTGTAGGGAATTTGGGAAAGTCTTTTTTAAGTTGGTTAGATATTAAAACATTTGCCCCTCACCCACTGAACTTAAAGCGGTGACATGTGAGACCTCTTTGGCTAAAATTGTACATCTATAATCTACGAAGGCCCTTTGAAACATTCACACTCCAATGTTCATCTCCAGCTGAATAAAGACATCAGGAAAATAATCTTTCAAGTGAATGTCTAATTTCCTTCCATTTGGCAGACTAAGCATCCCCTGGCAAACGGGTGATGTCTGTTGCCGTGGGTTGTAATTATATCTTAAGTCAAAGCAGCCCACATTACAGCTCTGCTACGGGTTTATTGAGGTTTGAAAAACCCGCTTCAGAGAGGAAAAAGGCGGTGTGGTGAGAGCAACTGGAAACATGATAAGGCTGTGTGTCTCTCTCAGTGGTTTGACTGTGTGTGCATGCAGAGGAATTGAGTGTGATTGTAGTATGCTCATCTCTATAGGTGTTCAACTGGAGAGGGACAAATACACTGTATACGTTACAGTTCAAGTGGTAAAGTTGATAAGGTTCAATTGTTGCCCTTTTATACTTGGTTTCAAATGTCTCTTTAACATTAAATATTTATGACTTAATTAGCTACAAGTTAAAGTTCAGAAAAAAATAATGTTTAGTCCTCATTTATTAAGAGTTTAACCCTCAAAAACTCCTGGTAAACTAAGCCCACAACTTTACATTTTGGTTCAAACATTGCTAAACTCTGACATCCTTTTTGTCCAACTGAGCCTAACTTTAAACCAGTTAGAGAAGCAAGGACAAAAACAGAAAAACAGGAACCACTCATGTAAAATAACAAAAGCTGCCGTAACTGATTCATTCAAATTTAATGATGAATCTGGCTGGACCCAGACAGACCCACTGAGATCTGTGTCTGGAATTATATCATATAGCTAATCCCAGTTCAAGAATTAAAGTCATGAGTTACTTTGTTGTTATTTACTCTTCGGTGCAGCCCTTTCCCCTCAATGTGCCTTATCTTCTATTCAATCTGTTTCATCTAAACACTTCCTACGTTTCTCAGAATGACTTTCTGCAGCTCCCTGAGACCACGTCTGAACTTGTTTCAACCAGCATCTGTAGGCGTCAAGCGTAGCTTTTGTGCATAATGCATAATGACAGCAAGAGAGATCAGTAAAAAGTGAGAGTCAGGCCTCATACTCAGAACACATCTCGCATTTCATGATCAGTTGAGACTTCCGTGGGTAAGAAAGTATTTTATGATGTAGTTTTCTCGGTTTAAAATGAAAGCTCTGGAAAGAAGTACTCTTAGAAATCATAGGCAAAATCTGACATTGACTGTTGATGATCAAGAAAGCTGATAATGTTTCTGCTGTTTTTGGACGTATCTCAACATGACACCTGGACCAGATTTCAACAAAAATACAACCACAGAACGTGAAGTAGTAACTTAGACACGTCCTCTCTACAACTATATAAAACTCTCAAAATGTGTGTGACAATGTCATTTCTTTATAAACTTATTATAAATTATCGAAACACTTCAATTCACTACACAAAAAGAAGCGATGCAAATGAAAATGCATATTAGCCAGAAGAGGAAGTGTGCTTACGTTTCATTAGCTGGATGTACGAGATGCGTGATCCTGAAAAGCAACATCATTCAGAGGTTATTTGCCAGTGCAGTAACTGACAGTAACATTTGACTTTACCAGTTCTCCCAGCAGTATCTTTCAGTTTGTTGTCATTTCTTTATAAAGGTTTGAGGTATTGGCAGTCAAAAGAGATCTAACTTACCTACTGACTTTAAGGGAGCCTCAAAAGCGTTGACTGTAAAGGAAAATAAAATTTGAGTTGAATTCATCTTCATTCGTGTAAATGTGTTGCACGCACTTAATTCATGCAATAAAATGAGGTTGCTTTAAAACGCATTGAAACACAGTTAAATTTGACATCTAGTCATTGTACCTGGTGGAGTGACATTATCTGGCTTCAGTGGAGAGACCTTGAAAAGAACAGAAAACAAACCATCATTGTCTGCATTCTCATCTTATTCATCTTTGTTGTCCTTTCACTCACAGGCAATAGGAAGCTGCAGAGGACATGAACTCCGGGATAATCACCAATAAAGCAACATGTTATTTTTGAATTTATATGGAAAATGTATATAGCTGGAGTCCTGGGGTTTAAAACGGGGAAACTCCTCTTGTTTTACACGATGCAGCAGATGGACACAATGACAGGGAACACCTGTTCAATATAACAGAATCCAATACTCTCCAGGAAATACTACTTTGTGCCAAAGAGGTTTGGATTCAACTCTGTGGTGCTTTTATGAGGTTGTAGTTTGTGGTGATGTTTATATTGAATTGCATTATATTGTACACGTGTTCTGTTATATCCACCCTTTAAGTGGACATGTACCGAGGCACCTTAGAGCATCCCTTGTTTTAAACGTAGCTCTGATCCAGCTGCTAGATCCTGTCAGTCACGATGTCTGTTGCCCCCTACAGGCACTTGCTGGGACGTCTCGACTTGAAAAGACGAAGGATTTTGCGTGTGACATGTCTGCAGTACAGTAAGTCACTATAAAGTCGCTCTGATGTAAACTTCAGGTCAGAGGGGACTATTAAAGCGGTGAGTATAAGTCTAAATGTACTTTCCCTTTCTTGCGGCAGATGCACTGACCTCAGTGGACTTTGGTTTGATTGAAGTGAGAAGTGCAGCCATGGCCACCATGGCTACGGTGAGGAGACCGCACCACAACTGCAGCAGCAGGTACTTGTAAGAGGACCTTGAATGACCCTCCATTCTGTCAAAAACACACACACATGCATATTAGTTTTGTCATATATGTGACAAGTTTGTACTCAATTTCAAAAACCATCAAATTATCCAATGTTTCACAACAAAAAGCAAAGATTAGAAAAAAAGTTTAAAAAGTGAAAACAAAGCTGTGCAGCAAGACTTTTTATGACCCTTTGGAGGGGGCCCGACCCCTATGTTAAGACTATAGACTGAATATAAAGATGGATAAAGGTGTCTTCATTTCCTCCTGTACAAAAATTAAGCCACAATATCCCGGATACTGGTGGTGTCATCTTGCACTGGTGACGCCATTTGGCCAGAGTCTGCGCAGTAGTGATCATGTTCCTGTTGAACCAATTGCGAGCACATTCACGGCTGTCAATTGTGACAAGCCCTCTTTCTAGCATCAAATAACTTACCAGAATAATGAACACTCAAACAAACATCAGTGTAATAATAAATTCCTAAAATGACAGAAACCGTCTTTTGGAAAAATGTATTTGATTGTGACATTTCAGTTTGGCCCTTGTCCCATCTTCTAATATGGAGGAGGTGGGGTCTGTGACCTAAACTGCAGCCAGCCACCAGGGGAAGATTGACATGTTTTGGCTTCACTTTTGGGAAGCTGTCATGTCATCAATCTTCATATACAAGTATATGGTTAATTTTATATAAATTAGTTCAAACTAGCTCCACCATGTCCAGCTACAACAGTAAATAGCTGCTTACACCTTGATACATCAGTATTAACAATCTAATAATGTTATTATATTTATAATAACATCACTCAAAAAGGCAATTTTACTGGAATGCACATGTTTTCAAGTAAAGTATATTTATTTGATTAGATTTTTTATTAATTACTTCACCTTACCAACGCTGCCAACAAGCACAACTAGTCAGACAGTTACAGTACCAGTCAAAACTTGGGACACACTTTCCTATTCAAGTAAATGGGAAAGTGTGTCCAACCTTTTAACATAACTCAGGTTATGTTAGCAACGCATTTGGAGGAGATGTAAAAGAGATTGGACAGGAAAAGTGAGAAAAACCTGTCTGACTGCTTTAATTACTCATCCTAATAAATAAAAGCTCATAGCCAACATGTTGCTACTTCTCTGGGATTTTACCTCAGGGGGAGTTTTTCTAGTTGGGTCCTGCACAGAGGGTGGCATATTGATCAATAGTTTGTGGTATGGTAATTTATTTGCTATGACAGAGACTGAAACTCAGTGATTGTTAAAATACCACGGACCCTGAATTGTGTCTCAACTTCTAAACAAGATTGCAGTGATGGTCTCTGGGGAATTTCCAGCAGCATACCATGCATGCTGTTCCAAGCACGCTAATCTGCTTTACATTCTAGTGTATATGACATATGGATTGCCGTTGGTGCTACACATTTCAGATGACAACGCAGCTATTCCCTCAATGTATGATTACATCATCTGACAAACAGGCTGAAGTGACTGAACTCAGAAATATAGTTTGTGAGTTCAGTCACTTCAGTTTGTCAGGATCTGCGGTGGGGACAAAATGGAAAACCACTTCTTATATGGAAGCGATATCTTTAATCACAGTGGACTGCAGCATCTTTCATGGATATCACATCCTCATTTGTACTGAGTGTGCCATAAAGGTTAAGCGCTATTAAATTAATGAAGTAAAAAAAAAAAGCCAAACAGTATCTCAACAAGTTTTGTTGTTTGTTTTAAAGGGCCTTATTAAATCTGTTTTCCTGCACTGATCCGAATGGTACATTTGACCACTGACTTTGGAGGATATTTGATGCTCACAGATTGTGACCCTGAGAAAAATGTCCCATAAATATTAAAATGGTTTGATTAAAAATCAATCAATCAATCAATCCCCCCTTAAACATGTGCCTTCCCCTGTTTACTCCTAGTTTTGGAATTTCAGCATCTCACAACAGCAAAAATCTTAATAATAAAACCACAAATCATTTTAGGTAAAAACAATATTTTGGCACCTTTTTAAGATAAGAACTAAAACCACTCACTAAATCTTGACTCACCCTGTGTGTGTGTTGAATTCTCAGTGTCCAAATTCATCTGCTGCGTCTCTCAGAGAGACATCACATTGACAGGGCTTTCCCTTTCTACATGAGCTTGTAATGATGATGGAGTTTTTTTTCCCTCTGTAGAAAGAGTTGTGGTTAGACAAAGAGGAGGAAGGAGGGTCTGATGTAGGTGGCTCCACTCACTGATGGTATAATGTATTGCATCTCAGGCGAAACTGAGAAGCGCCACACAAGAACTTGGTGTGAAACTTGTATTGGATTAATGAAACCAAAATGCAGGTTTCAACTTTGATACGGAAAAAATGGTCACCTTTAATTCTCCTGAAGTAAGATTAAGAGTACTTAACAACTTGTTCAAGCTTAAGTATGTAGAATAAGAGCTGAAGACATGCGGTTTTATAGTGGCACAAAAATGTGCATCTCACTGGTACATTTTGTTTGTTGTGGGTGGTTTGTGTTTCCCCACGTTTATAGGTCACTGTCAGACTTTAACACCCCAACATATATGACAGGGACTTTTTCTTCACACCATGCATTTGATCTCAATTGAACTGAAATGTGATGAGGAAATGTACTGCCTTTTATGTGTAATGCAGCACGTTATGGCATCCCCTTTGATGCTGTTTATTTTCTGAGCAAAATACTTCTCTATTAGTATATAAGTGCCAGGGGTGGATGAAGTGTTCAGATCCTTTACTTTAATAAAAGCTTAAATACTTTGGGGGGGGGGATGTGTGACCCCAAACTGTCTTTCCTGATTGTAACCAGAACTAAGGACAGGAACATATCCTTTGTTTAGGTTCGTGTTTCCTGTAATGAGTCGTAAAACTTTATGATGTACCATATATTGTTGGTTTATCAGGATGTGTCTGGTTCACAGGAGACCATATGGAGGAGGAAGTGCTGGTGCCTTGTGACAACTTCACTCCTCTTGGCCCTCTGTTGTCAGACACTCTTTGCGTGTACAGCAGACGGTCCTCTCTGCGCAGAAAGCTCAATAAATACTCAAAATACTTTGTTGTTTCAGAAGGTTTAATTTTCCAGATTTCCACCACAACACCAAAATTAGTCACGGTGTTCCACAAGGTTCTGTGCTCGGACCAATTCTATTCACCTTATTTATGCTTCCTTTAGGCAATGTTATTAAGAAGCACCCCATAAACTTTCATTGTTATGCAGATGATACTGTCAGAAAGAGTTGAGACCCCAGGATATTGCCTCTATTGAAACAACGTTAACAGGACTCTTGAAGCTGAATAATCGGGACGCTTAAACACAAAATACTATTATGAAGTGTTAAAATGATTGATAACTATAATCTGATATGTGATCAAAAAATATAGAGATGCTTTAAATTTAACAGGCCTGTGTTTGGTAAAGAGGAAGTGCAGCAAAGAGTGTGTGTGAGTTCAGAACCCAAACAGAAAAGAGGAACTGAAACTGTTGGCGGCTGTATGTGAGTAACAGACGGTTAGGAGGTCAAGATTAGGGCAATGTGTGACAAACAGTTGAAGAGGAAGGCATTTCCAAATACATCCAGATACGGATGTGTTTGAGATGAAGGAAGTGCCATATATGGATATGGAGGTTACAGTTACAGAGAAGACAAGTGGAGGAAAGGCCATGTATGTGATTAAACATTGAGAAACGGTTTTAGCTCTCCCTGCGAACAGAGGAGTAGAGCAGTTTTTGGATTTCCACTGACAGCTCTTCACATCAGCAGGAGGATCACGAAAGGTTACCACTGGCCAGGCTAGCCTCTCTTGTCCTTTTATACACATTTTGATTGATTAATTCAATTCAATTTTATTTATATAGCGCCATATCATAACAAAGTTATCTCAGGGCTCAATCACATGGAGCCGGTCGAGACCAACTTCGAGACCAAGAGAGAGAGCAGGAGAAAGGAGAACATACAGTAGTACAGTATAACAGTAATAGCAACATTGGCGGTTGAGCAGGAACACGGGGGCAGCAGGAGCAACCACAGATCCAGACTCCACAGCGCCAGAGGCAGAAATACCTACAGAAATCTTTAGGAGAGAGAGAGAGAGGGGGATGAGAGAAGCACACAGCTAGGGGAAGAAGGTGAATTAGTGACAAGCATGAATGGGATATGAGTGTCTACAAATGGAGAAGAGAGAGAGGAACTCAGTGCATCCTACGAGTCTCCCGGCAGTCTAGGCCTATAGCAGCATAACTAAGGGGTGCCTCAAGGTTCACCTGAGTCAGCCCTACTATAAGCTTTATCAAAGAAGAAAGTCTTAAGCCTGCTCTTGAATGTGAGGAGGGTGTCTGCCTTCCATAAACAAACTGGAAGCTGGTTCCACATAAGAGGAGCTTGATAGCTGAAAGCTCTG
>JAVQJD010022614.1:0-11796 GCA_036023655.1 Nannoperca australis
AGGAGGAGGAGGAGGAGGAGGAGGAGGAGGAGGATGATGGAGAGCCATGTTAGAGGTGCAGGTACATGCCCGCTGCCTCAGCTGTGCTCTGACACCTGTCAAAGACAGAAACAAGGGGACAGATGGACGTATTGATGGACTGACAGGCGTATAGATGACTGGATCAATGGATTATAGATTGATATATTGATAGATTGATAGAGATCAATAGGTGGACAGATGTATGAACAGACAGATTGAGAGTACCCTGCATGTTGCTCTACAATATTACTTCTCCTATCTTTCTGAAGGAAAGACAGAACAATAAAAGCATGATCCGCCTCCTTTCCCTCTCTGAGACCCACACACACACACACACACACACACCACCGGAATAATTTACACCCACTACTTCCTCTCCCACACTAATCTGTCACCTTCTCTGCTTCTTCTTCTGTGGCTTGTGTATACACGCTGTGTTGGTGACTTCATTTGCATGTGTGTGTTTGTTTTACTGTGTGTGTGTGTGTGTGTGTGAGGGTTTATACGCGTGGGCGACTGCACATTCTTGTGTTTGTTTGTTGGCTGGTTTTGGCAAAAAGCCTCAGAGCAGCTCACACACACACACACACACACACACACACACACTAACTCAGACCACTGAGCCCCCACACCTGCTCTGATCTGTGGCAGGAAACTCTTCTCCCCTTCGGTTCCTCTCTCAGTTGTAGGTCCGCAGCGTCTTCATAGAAACACACCAGTTGAACAATCAGTTGAACGTAGCTTTTATTATCCAGGCTCACGGTTGCA
The DNA here is from genome assembly GCA_036023655.1 of Nannoperca australis. Taxonomy (NCBI): domain Eukaryota; kingdom Metazoa; phylum Chordata; class Actinopteri; order Centrarchiformes; family Percichthyidae; genus Nannoperca; species Nannoperca australis. The sequence goes on from JAVQJD010022614.1 coordinate 790, forward strand.
TCACATATTATTTGCCCCATCAGAAACAGGTGAGCAGCCTCTCGTCCTGCGTGGAGCTACGAGCCTCTCAGACTTCTTCTGTGACGACTTCACACAGGTCTCACTGAATAACTGAGTGGGTTCAGTGTTCACAGCTGGTCCACAGGGTCTCAGACAGAGCTGAGGCGCAGCGCCGTGTTTAAACTGCTGCTGTTTTAATGCAAAGTTACATGCACTCATTCATTTGCATGTGTACACTCCTGTTTGCATTGTATTTCTGCTGCTTCATCACATGAAAGACCACAGATTTCAGGATCAAATCAGGATTTGACTGATGCTTACAGCACGGAGGCTGAAGGCTGCGCGTCTTCTTGTCTAGCTGGCTGGTGCAGTGCTGACACGGCAGGTTTTGTTCACAATTCAGTTTCAAAGCAGAAAAGTTAAGGTGTGAAGTTTTTATGCAGGTGGACGGACATGCAGCGCGCTCTCCTCTGATATTGGATCAGTTTGAGTCTTGGACTCGCTAACGCAGTTTTAAGTAGCATCAAAGGCACCTGAGACGCGTGACTTTCTGTTGTCTGTCTTTGCGACGCGAGGAGCTACTTCGGGAGGATGAACGAGAAACGTGAGATCTCCGAATACAGCGATACACATAAACTTTCAACTTTAAAGGTGATGCTCTGTCTTTAAAGGGAGAATCATGTCATTTGTCATTATTTGATTTGTTGAGATCATGGAGGACGTTCTGGTTTCACAGCCACACGTGTCTTTAAAGAGGGCATTTATTGTGTTTATCCAAGTAAAATAAAGATCAATTCATTTACTGAGTTAATCATCATCTTCAGACAGAAACATGAACACCTCACAGGGGTTACAGGACCACACCGTCGACGCTTTGCACAATACAACGTTTCTGATCAACAGATGGAGGGAGCTCATTTGAGAAAGAGGAAAGATGAAAAGAAGGAGACGGACTGGTGTTCAAAAGTGGATAAAACATGATCCGGCTCACTAATGCGAGCTGTTCGGCGATGAAGTGCCCTTCAGGGTGCCTTATAAGTGGAGAGTGCCAAACAAACAGCGCATACCTTTTTATTGTTTCCTCCTCGGTCCGCCACTGAGAGGCAGCTTATATTTCACTGCAATGTTCAGGTTTAAGGCTGAAGAGGAAAAAGTAATTTGTTCAGAGCAGCTGAATGTGATGAAAGCAGCAACAGAGGACGAGGGAATTAGGAGACATTAAATTAACTGACAATCACGAAAAGTGAAGAAGACAGAAAGAGCTGCAACGCAAACAAAAGGAACAGAGACGGGGGGTTTAAAAGACTAGTTAGTTAGAAAACATGCTTCGGATGGAGGAGATGAAAAGAAGCTACGTCAGAGGAAACATGGAGAAAGAGAGAAAAAGAGTTCAGCACTGGCGACATCATGAGGAAGATGAAGAGTGCCGAAGATCTGCTGCCATTCGTCATCTCTTATAAAAACCATTAAACACGAGTGAAAGGAAGAAGAACTGTTAGTTTCAGCTTCAGATTGTGGCTTCAACATGTAACAGAAACCGTAATATAAACACATTTATTTGTTCATTTATTTCAGTATATTTATATACATTTTTATCCCTTTGTTTTTCGTTATTACTTTTCCTGATCAATTATCTTATTCTTTTACGATATTTTTTTTTACGGCACTCTCGTGACTCCATAGCTCCCCCGACAACTTTGTCTTTTTTAAATGATGTGTTTTGGTCTTTTTTTACGCCTTTGATCGATTTGCCAACAGAAGAGAGATGACAGGAAGTGATGGCGAGAGACGACCATTGGGCGCCCAAATATGGTAATAATGCTCTGTTTACCGGCAGATGTTGCAGAACAACAGATGATATTTGGTGACAGTGGATTTGGTGCAGATCTGTTCAGTGTCCTTCAGGAACACATACAAGTATAATGTTAGTTTTTTACTTATAACGTTTAAAATGAAGCTTAAATAAAATGGTATGGATGTGATGATTCCTGGAAACATAAAGCAGAGCCGGTAAAACAAAGTGATTATGTAACAGAAAAGGAAAACACATGGAAAGAGTTTGTTCTACAAGCTGTTTGGATTAAAGAACAACAAGCTCCCTAAAATCTTCTCACTCCTCGACGACACATCACATCTGCTGATTGATGCAAATGTAAGCACAGTGTCTTTGGGGTGTCTGACTGTGATGGGCTGGGACTGAGTGTGTGTGTGTGTGCAGATGGCCTATTTATAAAATGGATGAGAACAGTTACAGAATGTGATGTTCTTGTCTGTACACACACACACACACACACTGCTGGGATCGAACCGCTGACCATGAAGTCATGTTATAATAAAATGGCACCCGCTGAGCTCCTCAAGGGACACGCAGCCGCTATTACGGTTCCCGTTATTGTTCCCCAAATGTTGTCATGTTAGGATTTGGCCTGAGCAGCGAGAAAACACTCATATAGACTTTCATTGTGTTTACTTTTGGAAATTCTGCTTTATTTCTTTTTTTTTTTATTTTTATGTCAGCATTTCCCATTAGACCGACATCGTGGACACACAAGGTGAAACAAGTCTATTCTTAATGTTTCGTTAATGATTCCCCTCTGATTTTATACTTTTATATCAGATCATTGCAGATAAGTTGGTATCGATTTCTATAGTTTGTCGACTGTAAAATGCTCACAATGAAAAAAGATCAATTAATACCAATCCAAGGGATCTGTATGAAGACTCTGATTTGTTTTCTATCCCAACTCCCAAATATGGAGATTCAGGATGCTTTAACTCACCCCAGGACATTTCCCAACATTTCTCTAGAATAAAACACGTCATGTAAGATTATAGACTGAATATCTTTGGGTTTGAAGTAACAATCAAATAGAAATTATTCACTATTTTCTGACATTTTACAGAATAAGAGAATTTAATCAGACGGTAGTTGAACACACGTCTACAGGATCCTGCAGATTTACATCCAGAATGAAGCCAGAGAGGGAAAACCCCAAACTTTAAGACAAAGACTCTTCTTTAGTCCTTCGGATCTGAAGATCTTTACTCCAACAAGTGATTGAATTATTCCTGGTGAACCACCGCGCTGTGTATTCAAGCCCATTCCTCATTCAGACAACGTCAGTCACACACAATAACCTCAGCACTTAAAGAAAAGAAAGAAAGCAGCTGAGCACGAGAAAAAGGAATTAGATGTACAGTAAATTACTATAATTGACGTTATTGATCTGTATGACTGCTCCGTCATTACTGAAGCTCTTTGGCTCCTCTGCACTCCCGCACTCTAACCTGTGATATAATCTACAGATCAGCTCACACTCTGTCTGTCTGGCTGAATGATAAAAGTGCATTAAAGCATCATTAGCACCTGTTTCATGACTCCACCCGGCTCACGCATGAAGATGAGCGCCGTAATTGACATTTACAAGACACACGAGCCATCAAGCCGCGGCACATCTCGGCTAAATGATGCTAATTAACATCGAAGCACGTGTGACGTATGGGACATGCTCTGTATGTAAGACACACGATTTATAACACGACAGCCCGCTGAAGTTGTTTCTCTTTGCTTTTCACACAGTAACAGTAGTTGATGTGGTTTGTCATGTTGCAGCCACGAGGGGAAGCCAAGAGGAACACCGCGTAACCCCACATTTGTCTTGTCAGGCTTCGTGGTTTGTAAAAGGATAAATGCTTTCTGTCAGGAGAAGTTATAATCTGTGTTTGATATCGTCGTTACTCGATGTCATGGTGGGACCCAGCTGCAAACAACACCGGGAGCTGTAGCAGAACAAACAAATGTTGTTTAACTAAGAAAACAAACACAAACACGACGCACAAGAACAAACCAACACTGAACACGTTGGGAACACTGCACACCAGAAGAAACAGGAAACAGGAGTCACCTGCTGTCTTTATCCTCTCCGTGGGCACCTTGAATTAAAGTGTTTTGCACTAAAGGACAAATAGAAACTCTGGCCAGTCGTGTGCTGCTGCAATAATGACATCAAAACAGTAGCTAGAACCGACAGGTGAAATTAAATGTGTGTTTCAGCTGCGTTACACCTCCCTGATATCATCCAGGAGACATGATGCATCATAAAACATACACCATCTCCTCTCGTCCTCACACACTTTCCCATAAATGCAGACGACGTGGCTCAGAGGAAACCATTTACTTGACGTCAGCTGTAATTAGAACAAGAAGTGGTTGTGGGGGAACGTGAGGGAAGCCCTCGAGGGACTGAAACAGAGAGCTGGAGGGCTGAAAACTCTACTGTTGTAATAGTAGAAGGTCAATCTATGGATCCTCCACCTCATGTGAACATGCATTAGATTAAAAGGCCCTCTGAGGTGCAGGTGAATAAAGGCATAATTATAAGCTGCTGAGCTGCAGAGGATTTCATCTCATATCTACCGAGAGTCTCAATCAAAGAGAAAATAAACATGTTGTTTCCACACAGTTTGAGTGTGAAATGTAATTAAATACATTTAAATTACTATTAATCTAAACTAAAACAAAGGAAGGAATATCTGGACATACAGGTCATGTTTCTTCTCTTTTGTTTTTATTTAAATATTTGGTATTGGGTTAATCCAAACGTAACAGAAGGTAATCAAATTACATCACTTTAATATTGTGTTACTTGGATTAGGTTACTGACTACATGTATTAATTGTATTTTAATACATTTCTAATGTAACCCTCCCAACGCTGGATCCATGTGTGATACCGGAGTAGAAACACTGAAATGTAAAGCGTTGGTATCTTTCTGCTTCTGTACTGAGTGAAGAGAGATGAGATGCTCTCTGCTGTGGCAGATTAGATTTAATCTGAGGAGTCGTTACTGTAAGGATCATTAAACCGCACGTCCTCATAAAGACACGAACAGTGGAGTGTGGAAGGGAACAGCACAAGTCAGCAGAAGTGTGTAGAAATCTGCTGAGATTCTTCTGTTACCAGTCTGTTGGCCCAGAAGAAGCTCTGCTAATGGAACATCTTCACACGTCGTTACTTATCATCAATCTGAGACGTTCGGCTGCAGCCTAGAAGTTGTATTTTGTGACATAATTTATCTTTACGCTCAAACAGTCGTGTGTGCATCTGCTCCAGTTAGTCACTTCCTACATTTCCCAGAGTGCCAAGTGCCGGAGACTGAAGCATCCAGTGTGTGTCGGCAGAGAGGGTTTAACTCGTGTTTTTAAGAGATCTCTGCAGACGATATGAAGGCAAACAAGCCTCAACATTATGTGTGTGTGTGTGTGTGTGTGTGTGTGAGACTCTGACTGATGCAACATAACTCTCTGCAGGAGTGTGAATGCTGACGTAAACGTTGGACTTGTTCAGTAACACACAGACACTATTTGAATGTTCCTCTTCTTCTCACAGAGCATCTCTTGGTCCTGATCCTTAAATGTACCTAAATGTAGATTAAATCTGTATCTGACACCCTGAAACAACAGCTGTAAAGCACTTCTTCTGACAAAAAATCCTGAAGGTCCTGGTTCAAAACTATTTTGGTCTGATGTCAAGTCACTCACAGATTTCACTCAGATTGTCATTTTAAGCGTGGGGAAAGTTAGCGCTTAGTGCTACGTGCTAAGAACAAGCAGCTGCTTCCTGAATGCTTCTGCACTCTGAGAAAGAGGCAGGAGAAACAACAGGTTTGTTGCCGTCAGAGCTCAGTGGATTTTACAGATTAAAGTCGATCACCAGCAACATTTTTCACATTCACACACCCTCGTACGCATTGAAATGACGTTAAGGACAGTTCTGCAACACGTAGCAGGCGACAGGTTCGGCTCAGGACATCTCTCCTCTCTGTCTGACCGTCGCACATTATAACAATAGACTCTATCTGTGATAGATAGGTAGACAGATCGATAGAGACGTATTGATCCTCATGGGGAAATTGCAGCATTATTGCAGTAATATAGATTTTTATATGTTTATCTGTAAAAATCAATACGTGCAATCCAATATACAATTGTACTGTACAATGTAAGTAAGTCTCCTCTACAGACTCAGAGTGGAGTCGTTGTAAACAGGTATGGCGGTGCTATATAGATAGCACATCCCTGCAGTCGTCAGAACTGAAGTCACACACAGTTAACATTTAGCCTGGATATTAAAAAGGTTGCTGACTGAATAATCAGAGAGCAGACTGCTGGTGCGTAAACCTGTTTACAGCGTTGGACGTGGACTTAAAACACATTTGTGCCGCAGAAGAACAGTCCACTTTAGGTGCATCTTTTAATTTACTTCACTTTTGACAGATGTATCTAATAATATCTCTCTTTAGTGTCGATTACATTAAAACATTCCTCATTTTCCATAAATCTTCCTCTCCTTTTACATTTTGTGGTCCTGCAAACTGTAGAAACAACCTCAAATACTTATTGCATGAATCCACAGACAAAACCTTAGCTAGCTAAATATGCACAATTACTCTTTTACAAAAGCTCCATCTCAGCTTGTCTTTGTCTTCCACTGCTCTGCTAGAACTACGTTTTGTCTTCATCTTATCACTTTCTGCTTTTTAATGGCCTGTCGATGGAAAACTGGAATGGATGAATCCTGAGCCTGAAACACAATTACAGTGACGTCTCACTTCAGTGAACCAAACAGATTAGCTGCCGGGTGACACACATCTGACAGTAACTTCAGTGCGCTCACTGTGCACGCGTCCAGCTGTGCAGCTTAAACAGTTTCAGTTACGTCTCACTGATTTAACAAGGGCACAGCGGAGCTGGGTGAGTGGCAGCAGTGATCTGTCGGCCATGTTTGTCTCTGAGCTCTGCAGCAAGAGAAAACGACCACAAAGAGCGCCATCTAGTGGGCCATGGAGACAGCGGTGGAGCCAAATAGTTACAACGCATACATTTACATAAATAAGAAACGTCCATTTTAAAATGCACATGTTTTGTTTGAATATCACCAGCCAATCAGGACACATCGTCAGGTGTTTTGCCGCTGCTAGCTAACGAGCCCTCGGATGCAGAGACACAAAATGGATCCGCTTTTGAAAGGAAAAGTGGTGTTGGAGACAAACCTCCAAACCACATGGGGGAGAAATACGAGCCTGAATGCATTAAACATCTCTTCATGCAGCTGAAATCCCAACGTGTTGAATGTGATGAAATCCGGTCAAATGTGGCGCTAAACCCTTCGAAACTCCAGAGACACTCAAACACAAAGCGCCCGGGGGGATTTCTATTGATGTGGAAAGGTGGGAAGCACCTCCACAGTAGTGTTGGACATTAGATCCACAGATTTCATAAAAGCAATAGTTTAAATACATAATACATCCAAATATTCAGTTCAAAATCTCAGGTAGCCCTGTTCGATCCCTGTAGAGAAAAACTGAGTAACACATTTTCTGCTTCGTTGCCCCGGGATGCTCTTAACTTCTCTCTCCCTCCCTCCTGGTCTTCCTGTGTTTTCTTTTTTCTCCTTTGTTAATCCATCCAACAAAGACACTTTCTGTGTCCTCGCAGCATTCAGGTACAAGAAAGAAAGAAAGTCAAGTGTCGTCTGCACAGTGACTCTGACCTGTAACATTTTCACTGCCGCGTCATCAAATTCCTCAGACATGATTGTGACATCTTCCTCTTCCTCGCTCAGATAACATCAGGCATAAACACACACGACTGCACTCCACCGTGTGTGTCGCCCGGTGAGGTGACACATCCTTTCAAATATCCCCCCGGGTTAGAAACACACGGGCCTGCCTCCAGAGCCGACTGCTGGGGCGTGAACCCTCAGACTGGAGGAGATGCAAGAGGCTCTTTGTACATGCAGACGTTACGAATGCTCCCACAGTTTCCTTTTAACACTAGACAAACTAATATGTTTCTGTTATTCCACCAAATCACTGTATGGAAACAATTAGTGACACTCAACAGCACGAGTCTGCACGAGGAAAAACACGTCTTATAATCCTACAACAACACGTGGAGGTGATTCAAACTGAAAACACTGATCTTGCTCTCTTGCTTACTGGGACCAGTTCCTGCTCACTGACGATCGCTTGTACTCACTTGTACTTTACAACGATTTGGTCTTCAGGCGTTCAACAGAAGAATTTTACCTGGCGAGGATCTGAGGACCAAAAGGTTGTCAATACAAGTGATCGTTCTGCAGATGTAAAACATCCCAGAGCAACCGAAGCAAGCGGTTTTATGAGCTAATCGCATCCCAGAACCACAGATTGATAGTTATTTACTGCGTGTTGCTGTGCCAGTGCCTCCAGCTCAGGGACATAAGAAGGGAAGTCGCTGTTGTCATCAGGTGTTTGATCCTGGAAGCGTTTCTGACAGAATAGGAACAGAAAAACGGACATAATTCCCATGTGAGCACTGCGGAAACAACAAATGTGTTTGTGCAATTGAAGAACAAGCATCTCAGCAGCTTCAGTAACACACGGAGATATATAATATCTAACACCGACTGCTGAGCAGGTCCAAACTGTTTGGTGTTGCTGCCTTGTGGAGCCGTAAACCTGTGCTGCTTTGTGGCTTTTCTTAGAACATAATGGACGTTTTGATGTAACTCTATACATCACTGCTCACACAACAGAATAAGCTGCTCTGTTCTCCATCACTGCTGCGCTCGCTCTCAGATTAAAGCAGGCATGACTGCGTCTAATACATTTGCTGTTCTTTTAAGCATTTTAAGCTTCAAAACGACATCCCATAATCCATCTCTGCGTCATCCAAGACCAACCTAAATAAACTTCAGCTGGAGGTACGACCATTTTTAAGGGCATTAACACCGGCACGGTTACTTTGACACAACCTTGTTTCATGTTTATTGGTTAATAAATAAAAAACTGCAGCTCCACACAGCACAGAGCCCGCGGACACACGAGAAACTGTGATGCTTTTACTGAAACTACATCTGAAAAGGCAGAAAGAGAAATATTTAGAAAAGAAAACATGTTACGGAGAAGGAAGAGATGCTAACATCTCACTTAAGTGTCCAAGAGCTTAAAGCAGCAAATAAACACAATAGTGTCGGCGTCGCTCCATTAAAACTAACAGCCAAACTTCAGAAGAACCACTCAGGGTTCATTTTAAGCTTTAAATGATTTCATGCAAACATCCGAGCTTATCGACTTAATGAACCAGTTCGTGTGTTACTGCACAGAGCGTCTCATCGGGCTTGAATCTGACATTACAACCGCGCTCCAAAGTAACCCGGGGTGCAACAAAATGGCCGGGCTTTTGCACAAAAGGCGAATCTTTCTGTGGTTAAATTCGGCAAAGATTCCACAAAGTGTGGAGATTACTGCTGCCAGAAAAACCCCTCGGGAAAGTGCCATTAAACCTCACTTCCTGCCGCGGCAGCAGGTGAAAATCCCACTCGTCATAGTAACAGGAAATCAGATCGATTTCATGGAAGAAAGTTATTCTCAGGAAACCTACAACAGTAACAGAGCGCAGGATAGATACTGAGAGAGAGAGAGAGGGGGAAACACCTCTCTCTCTCTCTCTCAGCACGTGTGTGTGTGTGTGTGTGGGTGTGTGTGTAACGGAGAGCCATCCATCTCCCACCCCTGGGTGCCTATTACAATTACAACGGGCCTGCTTTCCCTCCACGCCAGCTAACGCTTCCCTCATTACTGTGTGTAACAGTGTGTGTGTGTGTGTGTGTGTGTGTGTGTGTCTGTGTGTCTGTGTGTGTGTGTGTGCTTATCAAATACCCAAACACCACCACCTCCGCTCCTTGGTAATCACGCTCTACATCATCTGTCACTTTTTCTGAGCTGAAACAAGAGGCTCGGGGCGCGTCCACACACACACACACGCACGCACACACGCACACACACACGCACACACACACGCGCACGCACGCACACACACACGTTCATTATTGGGTTGTGATCACTGAAGCCTTTCATCGCATTTCTGCCTAGAAAACGACTTCAACAATGAAGCAGTTGCAGATTTATTTTCAACTAATTGTTGCACCTGTTAATTATATTTTTAATAAGTAAGACGAGCAGCAGTCAGACCCATTAAACCAGTTTAAAACATGCACGTTTACAGGAACGACTGCACCTGGGGATGCACCTCTGTCTCTCTGTGTATCTTTGATTATCTTCGATTATAGCTCGACTCCACGCTCGGCAGGCGTTCTGCTGACGACCCGAGGGAGTGCAGCTCGCTCCACGTTACTCTTTAAACATTCCCGAGCTACAATATAATCAGGAACAGATGAAGAAAGAAACATGCCATCGTGTTTCTCTAAACTCAAACATTTCAAACATCAGCTGGAAGCTTTTCTCCAGGAAATAGTTAGGTCCCAGGCAGCTAGCTGTTAGCAATGACAGCAGCCAGTTCATTATCACACGTTTGTGATTAAGTTGAATGCTACTTATCATCGCTAGTTGTGACCTACAGCCAAACAAGACAAATGATGTGTGAATGTTAGTAATGATGATAATATAACAGATATATATACTAACTCAACACGATTAGGTTCACAATACATTTCAAAATGGTTTCAAAGCTCCGGTTTTCAGACAAAACGGAAATAGTTTCACATTTTCTGGCTACATTTCAGTCCCTTAAAATAGAGGAAAGATTGATCACAATGCAAATGTAATGCAGGTTTTGCTTTTTATAACATTTTAGCCACTAAAGACACGGCACCAGTTCTTTTGAATTCTCAAAACCTAGTTTCCATCACACCTTGTTGGAGATTCACTGACACATAATCGACACTGAGGGGTTACAAAACTGGAATAAAGTTTCTCATTCAATAAAACCTGATCTGTGCGATAAAGCAATACATATATATATATATATATAAGTTAATTTTTAATTTAACTATATATATATTTGAAGTAATTTTAGCTACTGCTGATAAAAACCTGCTTCTTTTTATTATGCAGAAAGAGATTCTCTGTGTGAGCTGACTGCAGAGAGGAATCTGTGTGAATGATATCTGATGCAAAGATGCAGAGAGGAGAAGAAAGGAAGAGAGAGAGAGAGAGAGAGAGA
>JAVQJD010022616.1:0-14544 GCA_036023655.1 Nannoperca australis
GAGCAGGATCTGGAGGATCTTTCTCTCTGTCTTACTGGCAGTTGCTCCAGACTTTGTGCTCTGAGAGGTTGTGTTCTGGATGCTGCGTGCCTGTCTCTGTGCCACAAGGAAAATTCTCAAGTAGATACAGAGCATTACGATCACTGGGAGGTAAAATGATAAAATAGGTCCAATTGTGTTAGCCATGAGAGCATTAACAAAACACCTTTCTTCACAGTTTTCATTGTTCAATCCAGCAAGCATAACATTAATTCCAATTACAACAGAAACCCCCCAACTCACCAGGATCATGACCACAACAACACAATGGTTGATTTTAGTACTATATGTAAGAGGCTGACACACTGCCTAGTATCTATCAATAGAAATGCAACATAGGTTCAGAATAGAACATGTGCTCAGTGTTACATCAAAACTTCCTCGTACTTTGCAAAAACAATTCTCATGATACAGACATGAGCTGAGAGAGAAGGCCATGCTGAAAGGAAAGACTATAATCCCAACAAGCAGGTCAGCCACAGCCAGAGAGAGAATAAGGTAGTTTGGAGCTGTTTGAAGTAAATGATGGACATTATAACTAGAAGGTTTCCACATATTGTGACAACAGACAGTAATACAAGGAAAATATATAATAATACACATAATGGATGGAGTGTTTGTCAGTGTGTAAGAAAAATTTTATATTTCATAGCAGGGATGTATGTCAGTGATAACAGTCCTGTTAACAGTGCCCTCTGGTTCCATCCTTCTAGTTTTCTGCAAATCCTGAAATCTTCCTTAATTATTAATAATTTGAAAAAAACACAATTTAAAATATACAGCACAAACGTACAATCTCAACATCAGTTTGGTAAAGAAAAAAGAATAAAGAGAAAAAGAGAAACATTTAGTTTGTTTTGGTCTGGTTTCATACTATACCTGTTAACCCATTTAGAACAGTATACGCATCACCATTGTTATTGGCGGATCAGTAGCTTTGGACTTTATATTTTTCAACCTGCCTCATTATCATAATTAATCAACACTCTTATTATCCAGTTGTCGAATAAGACATTACAATCAATTAATACATTTTTTATGAAACACCCAAACAACAACGTCATGATTGTGTGATGACACACTAACTCTGCTGATGTATGTCTGTGTATGTATTGCCTCTGTGCATTTGCATGATGTGTTTAACAGTAATACAAATTACATACAAACTTCAAACGTTTCCTTCAATTTGTACTGAAATAATTCATCCTTTAGTTGACACCAAAAATAAATTCACCACTTCACTGATGAATGATAAATGGCCAGATACAAAAAATGCTTAACATTTGCTAGATCCAGTTTCTTTATTGTAAGGTTATGCTGCTTTTCTCGTAGTTCATTTTATGTTGTCAACAAACACATTTGGATATTAGACTGTTGCAAAACAAGTAATAAAGCTTCTTTGGGCAACACAGTTAGATAACTGTTATTCACAATATTTTGTGGAAATACCTAAAGTTTGCTATCTTCATATTGATCCGAAAGACATCTATTCAATTGAATTGTTAAGTATATTGCAGTGTGGTCTGATACATCACTAATGCCAATTCCTGCAATCTGTAACCCTTTAGCCTCTATTCTGCATTACGCAATAGTCTAGACAAGAGTCTGGAGGATGAAAGTTCCTCCAGACATCAACAAACCCAATTTCTTCACAGGTAGTGTTCAGTAATTTTGTTAACTGATTTTTAATTTTTGCTTGTTGTATCTACATTATGATTTAATACAACAATCAGAACCCCTCTATATATACACATTCCTTCTTCCCCCATTGCAACACTATCAAGAGGGATTTGAAAATGTGTACACTTATATCTCCCTTCCTTGTCTGTAATTTCTTTATAGTTTTCAAATGTAATTGTGTTCAATAACAAAATCTTCATTAAGACACTCCAGAAAAACATCAATAACAGCACATAGCACATGCGCATAGTGACTTAATTGTTGCTGTAACCAATTTTTGTCAAGGCTCGGAGAACGGGGACCCAAAAAGCAGATGTCAGGCAATGAGGAATGGGCAACACTTTTAATCAAACAACTTCATAAAAAAAAAACGGCATAAGGCAGAGCAAGCTTAAATCAAAGAACAGCCAAAAGAACCAGAAACGTGTACAACCTCATGGCGCATGGACACATACATCAAGACGCAGGATAAGAAAAGCGATGAACCCAGACAGAACAAAGGAAACCACCAGACTAAATATACAAGACAAACGTTGGGAACAGAAACAGGTGGGTGACAAGACACAGGTGCTTGTAATTAAACTAAGGAGGGAATCAAACAAGGACAGGAAACTGACCCCAAACTACAAAATAAAACAGGAAGGAACAATCCACAGTTTCTGGGCCATGACAATTTTTCTCACAGGTACTATTACCATTTTATCTCGGCTCAATACTGCATTTGCAAATCTGGTTATGCGGCTTGTAACTTAGCGGTTAACAACCCGCCTCTTTTGCTCATAACTGGAAAACCCAATGTTCATAGGCGACTAAAGTTAAAAGTGGGGGTGCAAGATTACTGACAGGTAATTAAGATACACGATACACCAACTCCTAACACTGTTAATTCTCCGTCTATCATGTTTATTATGGTATTTGAGGAGTTGTCTTCAATACAACATGGGTCATGCTGCTAACAATACTGTTTTATCTGAGTGTTGTTCAGTGTATTGGTGATCACCTCGAACATATACACACCATGGATGACAATGTGTGCTGGTCCCACATGGTAATTATGTGCATGACCTCCTTCATTCAGCACCAACAACAGTTATGAACAGTGAAGCAAAACCCAAAAAAAAGGAAAAGGAAGGCTAAGAAAGCCCCCCCCCCAAAAAATATGTGGAATAACCCACTATGGGTCCCTCATTTTAGCTCTAACATTCTGCTAGTCTCCCTAATAGTTGGATTCATCTATCATACAAGGTTGTAGGTCAGTATTAATCATGGATCTTGGAGGTGAATAGAACATATATTAAAAGAATCTGACACATTAACCTGAGGGAGAAAAAATCACTATCTGAGCTGAGCTGTCATGATATGCTTATCTTGCCTTCTAAGTAACGCTGACTTGCAGAATCAACTGGAAACAAACAGCGGTTTTCTGATGTTTTGTTGACCCATCCACTCTGACCTCCTCCTTCCAACATGGACTTCTTTGCTTTATAACAACGTAACCGGACTTCCTGACATAATTCATTCAACCGCTGAAGGACTTTGTTACTTGAAGGTGTCATTAAGGGCACTTGCTGAAATGACTGATGCTGTCATTCTATACAATAACTTTTCATTCAATTCTTATTAGTTTTATATGTATTAAACTGTAACTGCATTTGTCACAGAAATCTGTATTGGTATCAGTAGCAGTACTATGGTTTAAAATGTAAAGCGCTCCTACAACTTTTTTTTTTAAATCAACGTTTAAGGTGTGTTGTTGCAATTGCTCACTTATGTTTTCATAATTATTTCTCCAGTTAGATGATTCAAAAGACTTCAATTAGAGGTGTGAATGTTTGTTGTGGTTGGTGGTCCCTGAGCTACCTTTGTCACACTCCCTTTCTCCATTATCTCACCTCTTCAATCTGGGGATTATTTGCTTTCCAGCAATGAAAAAACAAACACAGCAAAACAAATTCATGGCCTCTAAATGATGTGAATCCACTGAGTGCAAATGAACAAGGAACAAAGAAGAAATGTGAGAAAAGCCCTCCTTATAGTCTGGGGAATACATTCTGTATTCTCTGAATATCAAGCCTGAAGTTTTGTGAAGTGTAAAAATAATGATTCTGTGTGTATGGGATGTTATGTGACTTTGTCACAAATTTACTAGTTTTAATATCTGCTCTGAGTCCAAGGCCAGTCTCACTGTCACCTCTCCATTTGCTGTTCACAGCACAAATGTGGGAAAACACTATTTGAGTTGAACCTAGAATAAACTCAGAGTTAATTGCTTAAATAGATATGTGGCACTAGGTACAGTTCTGCCATTGTATACATTATGTTCCTGGTAATGCTTACTGTAAGAACGCAAAAGCCAGAGAAACACAGAAACACTCCAATGGGCCTAGTTCCTCCAAATAAAAAACTAAATATGTTGTATGGGCAGGACAACATCCTTTAACTGTGCCTTCCAAACCCGTTCCAAATCACTGTTTAAAAAGAAAGTAGTTTTCTGGTGGGACAACAATATTTCTTTATTTTCAGGCACAAAAACCACTTGGTTATATTTAGGGAAAGATTATGGTTTGGGTTAAAATAAGTATATATATGTGTGTTAGTGGGCCTTCATCATCATGGTTCTATTAAAACAGCACAGTTCTGGTTAAGGAAAATTGGTCATGCTTAAAAAGTTGACTTGACTGGCGCTAACTTGGCTGCTGTCCCTTTTGTTACTTTCGTCAAATTTGTTTTTTATGATTGGAAAGTCAAACTCCAGAAGTGAATGTAGTTCATTAATATGTGTATTTCAAATATGTAGTTTCTACATCATTTGCTTACACATTTATTTACTGGTTCCTGCGTCCACTTAAGGGCTTTGACACTTGAACGTAAACATGTCATTTTGGTAGCTTGCTGAAATTATATTCTTCTAGGATAGTTTTGTTTTGTCATGAACTACACAAAACAGTTTGAAACAACAGAATACTACTAAACTGAAGATAGTGGGGGAAAAGTGCTGCAGCCTTATGAGCGTTTTTTTATTGATGTGCGTACTTAACGCTGGTGGAGTAAGCTCAGGAAAAAGGTTCATATTCAGTAAATATGAAAGTTTGATCTGAAGAAAAGAATCATCTGCAAAAGGATTCCTGATTTCCACCTCCAGCAGGTCTGATAAGCTCAAGTGGATAAAATTAATTCCTTCTTAAAACTTGAGACAATTTTTTTCCTAACTTCTTTTCATTCTATTTGGTCTATTAGGTATACTGATTGGTATCAGTATCAGTATTATGGTTTAAAATATAAAACGCTCCTATAACTTATTTTTTGTGTGTTGATGCAATTGCTCACTTATGTCTTCATAATTATGTCTCTAGTTAGATGATGTGATGCAACAGACTTCAATTAGAGGTGTGAATGTATGTTGTGGTTGGTGGTCCCTGGGCTACCTTTGTCACACACACACACTCACTCACTCACTCACTCACTCACTCTCTCTCTCTCCCTGCCTCCATCATCTCACCTGTTCAACCTGGGGCCTTATTGTTCTAGCATAACAAAACTAATAGAGCAAAACAAATTCATGGCCTCTTAATGATGTGAATAACGACATAATACACCCGCAGAGTGCAAATGAATGACGAACAAGGAACAAATAAGAAATGTGAGAATAGCCCTTCTTATAGTTTGGGGAATACATTCTGTTTATTCTCTGAATATCAAACCTGAAGTTTTGTTTGTTATTACACCTAATAACATGAGAACTGTGTCAGCTTTCATAGTGATTTTTCAAAGAAATAAATCTGTTTATCTACTTTATATTGTAAGGTAAATTTGATCAATGTCTGTCTGCTAAAGTGACCTGAATCTTAAGACCGAATAACAATTGATTAATTAATCAACTTTCTGTTTTACTTTCTGTGCATTAGAGGCAATGCATCTTGTTCCAGCAGGGGTTGTAGCCAAAACAGCGGTCTGTCCTGAGACCATGGTCGCTAACACAGACCACTGGTTACCATCACTAGAGGGCGCAACAGCTAGTGGTCAGTGGTTGCTAGCGTAGTCCCTGTGGTCCGGACCACCTCTTCAGTGGTCGCTAGCATGGTCCTTGTGGTCCGGACCACATCCTAAGCAGTGTAAAACTGTCTAAAACACTGTGCATTTTCAAAATGTGGGGGGCAAAAATAGTAGTAAGTGCATAACGTTGCTGTTTTTAATGTGAATTCACTAGCAAGGACCACAACCTGACGGAACACTTTTTAAGATTTATTTGACAGAGGTACAAGTTTGTTGTTTAATGATGATGGAGTGGTGTGGGGAAGCTTCGTGGGGAAATCCTTCGTGGCACCTGAGTACGACAGAACCCCCAAAAAGACTCCCATTACTTGAGGAGAGCTTGCGCCGATTTAAGATCTTTGAGATCTGACTGGATGTAACGATGACGTGCTTGTAAGGACCAGCGGCCCATTATTAAGTATATATCAAGTGTTCGGGGATGCCATTGCGGTAGTCCAGTAATGGACGGGAGAAATGCCAGATGGGGCAAGTATGTTGCGGAAGTGGTGGTGGAAACGAAACCGAGTGACGACCTGCCCAGAATCTGAGGTGAAAAGGGGTTCGGTTGAAGTTATGCTCTGAGACTTTGGTGATTGTAAGCAGTTGGACAGGGTTTCAAAAGGATTCGGCGGAGACCGGATCTTGAATAAAAGACGGGAGTAGGCTGACCAACTTGGTTAGTCTTCGTTTGCTTTAAGTTGAGTAATAGGGTGTTTCTGAGAAATGACTTAAGTCTAGAAGACAGGGGTGGCGGCATGGGTCAAAAAGAGCGGTAGAGGCAAACAATTTGGAGCATTTGAGGAACCCAAAAAGCAACAATATAGCTTCTAGGGTTTGAGGTACGTGAGTACTGCTATATCTGGAGCGGATTGTGTATTTGCGAGCGGAGAGCAAGTCTGTGGTAAGTGGGAAGCGGTGGAAGTGCCGGTTCTTTGTGCAGACGTGCTCTGAGTGAGGCAGTTAGCTGAGGGTGGCTAAAGCCATCTTCAGGCTGCCGGTTATTAATTGAGGGAAGGCTAATGTTGCTCTGTAAACGTGGTAAGTGTTTTGATGGCCATTTCGGAATGGGTGTAGGAAAAGAAATGTGTAAAGGTGTTGTGAGAGTGGTGAAAACCCTCCGAGTTGTCCAGTAAGGCGAAATGATGTTAAGGACAAAGAGCCAGGAGTCGACAATCGAGGTTATTAAGGCTGAATTTACAGTTCGAACATCGGTGTCGAATATGGAGGACTGCCGTTGGTCGGTATCCGCAAAAGGAGGCAAGCGTCTGACGTTCTACTGATTATGTCTTCGAATGTTAAGTTGTCGGAGTATGCGAGGATGGATTATGGGACCCACAAGATGGTTGTGGCTATTGTGGGGTAGTTTCCAAAGAGCGCAAAGGAAGCGACCTAACATTTAGTTACCATCTCCGGGGGCTATTCTGCTGCTAACCATTTCTGGTTGTACAACCCCCAAAAACTGGCAGACGGAGCGGCGTCAGGACCCAGAAGAAGTGATCCCATTCCAGTTAGTGAGAAGACTGAGCGAAAGACGGAGTTCTGCTCAGCTGGGACTGTCCAGGGAGAAGACTGAAGAGTGACAAGATGGAAGGAGCGGTTAACTGCAAGTAAGGTTCGCCCTTGGGGAGCAATACAAGCGGAGAAAGACTCTACACATGGGATCGCGCTGTGAATGCCGGTGATGGTACTGCGGTGGGATGCTGATGATCTATATCAATCAATATCGATATCAAAACTATATGCCATTCGATAAGGGGAGGTGACGGATGTGGCTGGTGAAGGCTGTTTGGAAGCTGAAACTCTTAATTGGGCTTGATGGCTTAACAAGGATGGAAATGAAGCGTTTGATGAAGAGGCAAAGTGGGATGGGAACCGCAAAGGGAGCGTGGTAGGATGTGCGAGCGGCAGCCATACGGCGATCAATTCATTGTCAAGTATGCCCCAGTTTGCATCCTTGTCAAACTGAGGGGACGGGCGGTGGCTTCGGCAGCACGAGCACGCACTGCAGGAGCGACCTCTCTGGGACAGGTGGGAGGGCTCTCTGATGGCAGAGGTGGCCTTCGTGCCGTTCGAGAAAACCATAGGTGGTGGTTGCTGAAGCTAAGGCGTGATCTAGCAAGGGAGATTTATGCAATTACCATCCGTGGGAACTGGGTGCATGGGATGGAAGGATGTAGTTGGTAGTTGCGTGCTGGGCTGACGAACGGAAGGCCTAAAAAGCGCAGCCTTGCCGGTGCAGATAGAGTTGGGAAACGGAGGGTCCTGGCAGGAACTCTGAAAAAAACGAGTCGATGCGGTTGTTGGAGGTAAATGGCCAGAGGCACTGGCAACTGGGACCTACGAACCTTTGTGCGATTGTATGAGAACGTGAGATTTGCCGATAGAGAATCCTTGAATCCCTGGAGATGTGCGGCCAGGGTGTCCCGGTGCTAAAAGCTCTGGCTGACGGGGCTGATGGACCTGGGGAACGAATGCTGGCACCCCGGAGACAGGAACCCCGGAAACGTGGGCCAATGCGGTTGTTGGAGGTGAACGGCTGGAGGCACTGTTATCCAGGGGCCGGAGCAGGCTGACGTTGAATCCTGTTTAAAACTGCTGGCTAAGAATAAACGTAAATGTGATGAGATACGTTATTCACGTCGGCGGAAATGGTCAGAGGTTACGGAAATTAGTGTTAAGTCGATGTGTACGTATGCGAAGACAATATCAGACTCCGTCATGTTATGATATGATGCTATCTAAATAAAATTGAATTGACTAGGTGTGGTTGCCGGAGTAAACGTCCCGGGGTGCTGGCCTCACGGTGCGCGATGCTCCAGCTGACGGGATCTGTAAGTGCTGGAGGTGAACGGCCGGAGGCACAATCATGCAGGGACTAGAGCGTGCAACGTTGAATCCTATCTTTAAACAGCCAGTTACAGATAGACGTACATATGCTAAGATTGTTATTTACATTGGCGGTAATGACGCCCGATTATGAAATTTGACATTGAGACGGTGTGTACGTATCCGAAGACAGTGTCCAGAGGCTGTGGCCAACGAGAACTGGGTAGCGCAAGCTGTTGTGGTTGTTGGATGTGGAGGGCGCTGGCATCCCGTTGCTGGAGTTGGAAAGCTGGGGGTGCTGGCATCCCGGTGCCGGATGCCCCGGCTAGTGCTAGCTGCTGCCATTGCTGCAGGTGCGTGGCTAGGGGTTCTGGCATACCAGTGCTGAAGCCAGCTGCTGTGGTTGAGTGTGAGCCATCGGGGGCAAAGGCATCCCGGTGGTGAATTCCCCGATTAAGGCTGGCCGGCGTGGTTGCTAGAGCTGGTGCTGGTTTTGAAGAAAGTGGTGGAAGGAGGAGGGGCCTGGAATTTGAGAGCTGGGTGATCCATCTGCGAGAGGAAATGGTGTTACGTGAGGGTGGATGGAAGTTGCTGAAGCCCTGATGTTCTTTCCTCTGGCTGAACATCCTGGTCTTCCCTTCTGATGCTGTTTGTCCTGCTGCTTTCATGCTGGAGGACGTGGGTGAAGCGGCCCTTTAACGGCGGCGTTGACGTCACAGCATTTGTCGCGGTTGTGCATGGTGACTTCACCCGGAAGCGTGCTGGTGTAAACAGAGTGGCATGACCGGTAACTTGAGTGTAGAAAAGTTCTTCAGTATGGTCCCTTCTGTAATTGAAAGTCTGAGTTTTTTGAAGAAGGCTGGACAGCGGGGATGTCGTTTGAGCGTGGTGGCAATGTAACCGGGTATGGGATGAGAGACCGGCATTGTCCTCGTGGTCTCTGATGAGGAGAAAGTTGATTCATAAATATCATTTATAACAGATTTTCAGTGTGTTTTCGCAGTGTGTTTTCGGTCTGTCCTCACACCGTGGTCACTAACACAGGACCACCAGTTACGGACCACTGGTTCCTGTCACTAGAGGGCGCTGAAGCTAGTGGTCCCTGGGGTCCGGACCACCTCCTCAGTGGTTTCTGGTGTGGTCCTTGTGGTCCGGACCACATCCTCAGTGGTCACCTCCTCTGTCTCCTGTCTCTCCCTTGGCCAAGTGCTACACATTTGTTTGCCACTATTCATTCATTGTTTTTGTTGACTGAGACAAATAAACACCACAAATCATAACCACATGTTTATGTTATGTTGTTGATTAGGCCTAGAATGTGATGTTATTGTTGTAGCCTACTGTATATGTAGGCCTACTAAAGTTTGTGAGACAGAGTGATAGACAGATCGATAGCTAGATGAAATGAGGAACATTTACTTTAACAAGTTCAACTCTGTTATCAAAGACTTCAAAGAGCTTGATGAGCTCCCAAAATAAAAAAGAGAGAAGAGAAGGATACCAGTAAAACGTTTGGATACACTTTGAATGGGAAAGTGTGTCCAAACTTTTGACTGGTACTGTACATAGACATACATATACAGCTGCCCAATATCAACATGCCACAACCTGAGGGACAGTGAATGACCTGGACACACTAATACATGCAGAGGATATGTATGGTTGATGAGGGAGAAAGAGTGGAGTTGATATGGTGTCATGATCTGGGAAGGTTTTCTGTGTTCCCTGTTATATTGTGTAGTTTTGAGTCCTTGTTCCTGTCTTTGTCTGGTTTCCCTCCCTTTTTGATTATTGCACTCGTGTCTCGTCACTCACCTGTGTCTGATCCCCTCGTTTTCCCTAGCTTATATATAGCAGTCCCTTCCCTTTGTGTCTTGTCTGATCATTGTCAGTGTTGTCTGTGTCAGTCGTGGGTTCAGTCCGGATGTGTTCGTGTATGTCTGCTAACTACCTTCCTATGGTTTGTAGTAGTGATGGTGAGATGAAGCCTCATGAGGCATTGAACCACTTGAGCCAATTGGTTCGAGAAAGGGTTCATTTCTCGAAGCTTCATGTGCACACGAAACCACCTACTGGCCAAGTCTATATTCACAGGCTGCTGTATCTGAACCACATAATGTGTGATGCATTAAGTTTTTTTCTGAAAATGGCATGGGCGTAATCAGGCAGAGGACGGTGAAAGTGCTTGTGGAACTAGGAAAAGGGCACAGATTAGGCTTGTGTAACTTGGACAATGATGTACAGTAAAGGGGGAATTTTATTCATTTTTATTCAGAAACAAGAGTTTCTCCACTGTTTTTTGGTTTTAAACGATTTCTTTTTTTTGACACAACCTCTCCAGCCTTTGAGAAGACCCTTTCACAAGGCACAGAAGATGCCGGTGTGCACAAAAAGGCAAGTGCAAGTGTGTGTAAGTTTGGGTAGAGTAGTTTTTGCCTCTCCCAGTACTCCAGAGGGTTTTCCAGTCTTCCTATATTTGCCTCTGAAAGGTACCGCTGGACCTCCACAGTGGCATCTGCAGTAACATTTTGAGACCTCCTTGCCTCCATGACGCTGGTGTCTAAACGACGCCACAGTTTGCTACCTAAGAGGAAACCACAGATCAGTAAGTGTTCTCATAGGAATAACTGATGTCAAAATGTAAAATAATTACCTCCAGTGACATCATGAGAGGTAGAAGCCTGGGGGATTTCCTCTCTGCTTTGTTGTGCCCTTAAAATGGTAGCACACTCTGAGGTCAGTCGCTTTATAGCTTCTGTGGCTTTTGTCTGACTGAAAAATCCAATAACTTTAAATTGGGGGTCCAGGAGTGTAGCAAGGGACATGATGCTCATCGACTGCAAAGTATAAAGCTTCTCCCGTAGTTGCCTGATGAGCTGGTCTCACGTTTCCAATGCCACTGCAGGTGCCGGCTTTGCTATTTCCTCCTGAAGGTTTTTCTCCAGCATTTTCATTAGGGGGACCACTTTGGAGGCAGACCCATTTTCCTCGGCCGACAGCTCTACAGTGGCATCATAAAAGGGAGACAGCAAAGAACAAAGAAAGGCACCCTCCAACAATGTTGAACTCATCTGAAGTCATCATGGCCATGTCATGTTGTAGCCCAGCTAACGCTGCTCCGACTGGCTCCCTTAGCTCCACCAAACGTTGCAGCATCAAATATGTACTGTTCCATCTGGTCTCCACTTCTTGCATGAGCTTAATTTTTGCCATCCCCAGATGAAGCTGTACTTGTGTAAGCTTCTCCTTTAAAGATACAGATGAGTAGGCCATTACATCACTGCAGCAGGAACACAGACAAACTATTAGTTAAAAATAATAATAAATAAATTGGAATAAAGGGAATGACCATACCTCAGCAGTGGTGCTGCTTCTAAAGAAGCCAACCAGCTTCCTTGCTTTGACCCGGATGCCAGAGAGCACAGGGTTCTGGTCAAGTGCCTTCTTCACTATCAGATTTAGTGTGTGTGCAATGCAAATATGGTGCCGAAGCTTTAGCTCTCTCACACACGCAACCATATTGGGAGCACCATCAGTGACCATACATGTCACCTTATTAATGATTCCCCATTCCTCCATCAGGGAGGCTTTCACACGAGCTACATTTTCAGCAGTGTGTGATTGGGGGAATGCATGCACTCCCAACAGCACTGAGCTGAGCTTGGTTTTCTCACCCACAAAATGGCATGTTACAGCCAGGTAGGCATCCATGTTGATGGATGTCCACATGTCAGAAGTAAGGCTAACAGCAGCCACTTTTTCAACTTTCGCCTTAGCCTTCTCCTTTGCTGACTCGTACTTGGCCTCCACCATGGCCTTCAGAGCCTAAAGAAAAACATATATAATGATGAATTTGTTTGAATTGTAAGACATACAATTATTTGTTTCATGCATGCACCCATACATACCTGCCTTGTAGGGAGAACATAATTGGGATCTAGTTTGGACACAAATGCCCTGAATCCAATATCTTCCACAATACTGAAGGGCTGTGTGTCCTTCACTATCATGGAGACAAGGGCTTCATCCAGCTCCTGTTTTCTGGTGGCTGGTTAAAAGAGAATAAATACAGCGTTACTTGTCTTTGTTTGCACAATAAACAAAAGTAAACATGGAAAAATTGTGATACTGTGTTTGTAATATTGTTATGACTGACCTTGGCTAGATGAAGCTCTAGTTTCCTCCTTATTCTCATGCAAGGCACGGTAATGCCTTAGCATGGATGAGGTGTTGTTATTGTACCCTAACTCCTTGGAACACAATAAACACCTCACCTTTGAATAAAATAAGAAACCGTGAAAAATAGTTCTTGATAAGCAAACCTAATGCGTCTGTAATAATGTTAGATTTACCTTACCTTGTTAGGAGATATCAAATCGAAGTGTTCCCACACAGGGGAAATCCTCCTCTTCCTCTCTGGCTCCATCCTATCACCTATCCTACTCTCCTAAATCTCTCTCTCTCCCTAAACTCTCCAAACTATATAAACGCTATCCAAACTCTTTCCAAACTCTCAACTGACCGCAACTCTCCTTCAAAAACCCACATTTTGAATAGAGCGTGAGGGGTCTATATAGCTGTAAAACCTCGCGGCAAAATCTGAACCACTTCCTGAAGCAATCACGTGGTACAGCCGGGCAGTGAGGCTTCGGACTTCATCATTTTGGCTCCTCCCCTAAATGAAGCAAGCCTCGATACGCGCTTCGCGGAAACGCCCCCTTCATTACTCGACACGCTTTGAAGCCTCGGCACATCTGGTAACATCATTAGTTGATCCCGTCCTGCGTTTTGGTCTGCTTCTGGGTCCTACCTCACTTGACCAATGGAGAACCCTGACAGAGAATGCCTCTATAGATGTTCCTATTGTTCTCTGCCTTCAGGAAGATGTCCTCCAAAATCTGGCTGGAGGGCAGTGTTGTTGTTCATGGATCAACTGAAGAACCGACCTCAGGCTGTGTTCCTCCTGTCTGGCTCATCCAAAATATTAAATAAAAAAATCAGCTTCCCAGTGTAGTTCGGCTTGTTTTAACAAAATGTATTAAAGAAAATGTAGAATGGAAATGGTACATCAAATGCTTTTTAGGTATATGTCAACAAACAACAATGTGTGTTTCAGGATAAGTTGGAACTTTGGATGCTTGCTTATGTCCTGTGTTGTTAACATGCTGCATTTACAACACATGTGAACTGCAGGATTTTGTCCTAGCATGCATTTTTTAGGTCTGCATTGCCATTTTAGCAGTTAACAGAGTAAAGTGGTGTTGTATTCGCTGTTTTAAAATAGAGCATGTCCTTTTTAACTATGTTATGTTGTCATGTATAAAACTAAATGGCAAATCAGGAATTATATTAGACGAACCATAATCAAATGCATTTGTATTTCACAATATACTTGCATCATTACTCCTTCCAGCTTAACGAAGAGAAAATGTCACCATCCAGGTTACTTTTCCTCATTTGCTTAACAAATTTAGACTGTTACAGTTTTTAAAGTTTATATTGTGCAGCTAAGCAAATAATTTGTAGTAAAAACACCAACTCAATAGTATTTATTAAAACTCATCAGTGTACAAAAACAGGTTGCAACAAAAAGTCTACAACCACTGGTTTCTGCTGTCACACACTTGCAGTATGTCCACTTTTCACATTATTGTAGTGGACCAGATTCTCTGCCCACTAAGGTCAAACTGGAGGTGAACCCTGGAGTTTGTTTTCTTGTTCAGACCACTCTTCCCCCCTTTCCCTCCTCCCAGAACTGACATTAACAGGTTCCAGGAGGTGTTTGCTAATCTCTCCGTACCTGGTGACACCAGGCAAATGGGATTTCTCACCCGCCAAAAGGACCATAAAACTATGGATAATATCTTTCTCATCGAAGTGAGAAGACCTTCAAAGCAAGGCAAAACACTTCTTTCCCTCTCAGGAATGACCCTTCACACTCACCCCCACACACCCACACACTCACGA
>JAVQJD010022620.1:0-16929 GCA_036023655.1 Nannoperca australis
TAGAAATCTAAACAGTTAATTTTACCTCCAAAACTCTTTTTTACCAACAAAACACATCATACATGTCTCAAAATGAGCTCATTCATCCACAACTCTGCAAACAAGTCTCACTCTGGAAGAAAACACGGTCACTCATAGTACACTGAACTACAAAATATTAACAACAAAGAGCATTAGATAAAATCCATTTTATCTTTAAAGTTTGAATGATTTTTTGGGATGTGCAGCAAACCAGTTGGTGACTGCAGCAGAGTGGTGGAATGCCACATTATCCCACACAACAACAAATGTTGTGTTTCTTGCCCTTTGACCTCTCGCCCCTACTGGCACAAGTTGTCATCCACAAAAGAAAGAGCCTCTCTGTATTCTAGGGACCAATGAGAGGTTCATAAAAAATCAAACCATCATTGCAGAGGGCTGCACACATCGTAATGTTTGCTCCTCTCTGGCCTGGGACATCCACAGTTGCCCACTGCCCAATTACGTTTCTTCCTCTGCTCCGTGTTTTTGCTAGGTTGAATCCGGCTTCATCCACAACGATGAACATATGTGGATTTGGTCTGGCCTCCATCTCTATTACCATCTAAAATAAAGTGTCCACAGTTTTAATACAGCACCTTACGCATAGCTATGTAGGTTTTCTGTTTGTAAGCCGGATTTTGTATATGCATCTGTTTAGCTCAGATACATATTTGTATTGAAGACTGTGTTAAGAGTTTTGAAAAAGGAGTTTCAGTATTGACCAATGCTTGTTAGCAATTGAAAAAAACTGTCACACGGTTTTCTCTTTTGAGGCTGAGGTTGTTTTCATGCTGGGATCTTAGGAAAACCTTTTCAAAATCCATATATATATATATATACTTATATATATATAAGAGGTCAAATATCGATGCAAATATATATAATATATATATATATATATGCATCGATATTTGACCTCTTATAAGTAATTTCTTATGCTTAAGTTGGACCATATCTGTTAATGTATTTCTTTTGTTGGTAGCTACCTTGTTGTATTGCACCTTTTGTGTGAATTACTGTGAAAGTTAGATCCTAATTCTAATTTCTTAACACCTGTGTATATACACGTTATAGTATTTAACAATGACTTTCTGGCTACTGAACCTCTGCTGATACTATAAACATAACACACCTATATGGTTTAGAACACACTCTAAAGTGTGTTTATAAGTAATAAATAAGCAATATTTATTCATGTATTCATTAACAACTATAACTTCTCATGTGGGCGTCCATAAGTAGAGGCTCGTGTATAAACAGACAATGAATGACAATATAGTAAAACACGGCCGCGATATTGTATATATATAAATATGTCTTCATAGAAGAAGTTATTATTGTTGACAAATATCGCACAATAATAAACACATACTTATATCTGCTTACAACTACAGTATAGTGTGTTTTGAAGCATTTATTAAAGGTTTATATATAGCTGGTGCACAGGTGGGCTGTTTATAAAGTCAAATGTTTGTGATATTTGGAAACATCTGGTCTGATTTGAGCTCATAATGTCGGCGAGTCGTTGATTTGTGTGTAAACCTCAGCAGGCGCATTTTGAGTCTTCTGTGGGCGGCTCAAGTCAGTAATGAGCTCAAAATGTGTTTATGACTTTGTGTGTGTGTGGGTATGTGGGTGTATGTATGTGTATGTATGTGTGTGTGTGTGTGTGTGTGTGTGTGTGTGTGTGTTTGTGTGTGTGTGTGTGTGTTTGTGTGTGTGTGTATTGCAACATTGTGTAAGTTTCCAAAACGGCGACCTACTACTTTCCCATCCTGAAACCGCGACTCCTGCCGGGTTCAATGCTCCAAAAAAAAAAAAACAGAAACTCCACTAAACATTCTGTGACTTCTGTTTCCCTCCCGGCCGCGGCTCTTTTCTCTCCGTGGACCAGGTCGCTCTGCTGCTGCCTCCTGCACTGTCTCCGCTTTCACAGTGACATCACTGGAGTTTCCCTTCTGCAGAAGCAGCTGCCACAGCATAAATACTACAAGTTCCCTGGCAGAGGTTCACTCTAACACAATAGCAACACAAAGACAGAAGTAACACCACAGAGCACTGGAGAACACTTGAAGACACAGACACAGCCTCCAGCCAAGTGTTCAGTTGCTAGATATTTCTAAACGACAAGGAGTCTACTCTAAACTCAGAGGTGTGCACAGTATGATGTTGTACACAACACCAGAAAGTGACGTGGAAATGGCTCTTGACGAGAGAACTGTAGTTTTGGTAGAAAAGAAGTCATCCACGGGGCGGATATGGAAGGTGTCCGGGGCCCTTCTCGTTGTGGCCCTTTGTTTAGGAGGCGCTCTGCTGTTTGCTTGGTACTGGATTGGAAGGCCAGAACTGACGGTAAGGAGGACCTTTGATCACAAAGCCCTGTATTTTCAAATGGCAAAAGTCTGTGTTTATATATCCTTAATTTGTTTTTTAATTTTCCCTCCATACAGAGGCAATCAGGCCAAACAGAAGCGCTAATCAACAAGGACACTGATGAGAAAACAGGTGATTATATGCATGAGTGCTCATTTTAAAAAAAGCTGAGGGGTTTTACAAGATGTCTTTGAGTCTGGATTATTTGAGAGAAACTCACATTCATCTTCTTCCTCTCAGATCACCACTACACTCTGAAGCAACTCAGCAGCAAAGCCAAGGCAGCCATCCACTTAGAAGGTGAGTCACAGCTTACCTTGATTTGGCCCTCGGCAAACAATGAGCTCATGATCTCGGCTTTCGAAAGAGCCTTTCTTCCACTTGTGTGACACTTCCAGCTTCTGTGTCAGTCACAAGCCCAACAAGGAAGTTGTTGCACAAGTTAATTATTGGCTTCAGGCAATCTTTCATTCCACTTTCACAATAACAAACCTGTTCGTTATTCACGGCATTGGACAGCAGAACGCAGGGGTTTCAGGGCTGTAACAGCGTTTCTTCTTGCTCTGTTCCAGGTAGCTACGAAGAGGACGAGAGTAGCCAGGTGGAGTGGAGAAACGGTCAAGGCCAGGCGTTCGCTCAGGGCGGCTTCAAACTGGACAACAACCGGATCGTCATCCCTCACACCGGCCTCTACTTCGTCTACAGCCAGGCGTCGTTCAGAGTGTCCTGCAGCGATGGCAACGAGGAGGGAGCGGGAAAACGCGCCTCGCCTCTCAGCCACAGGATCTGGCGCTACTCGGACTCCATAGGCAGCAGGGCCTCCCTGATGAGCGCGGTGAGGTCGGCGTGCCAAAACACGGCCCAGGAGGAGAGCTACAGAGCTGGACAGGGCTGGTACAACGCCATTTACCTGGGTGCCGTGTTTCAGCTGAACAAAGAAGACACGCTGTGGACGGAAACCAACCAGCCGTCAGAGCTGGAGACCGACGAGGGCAAGACTTTCTTTGGCGTGTTTGCACTTTGAACTGACTCGCTGCTGTGATGCTAACAGAGAAGATGCAAAGCTCTGCAGAGTACCACACGTTTGGGCTTTTTTAAAACATTATGTATGTATTGTTTCATCTTTATTATTCATCATCATGGTGATGTAGAAATGTTTATATCTCAATGGAGATAAAGCTTGTAGTCAAACAGGCGGTGCGGATTTAAAAGAAAAATCCTATGAACTGTAACAGTTTGAAACATTATTTCTATTTTACGCACTTTTTGTACATTATTTATTCTGACCTGAGATTGTTGAAGGTCAGACTTTCTCTGCTGTGTGAGGTGACGACACTTCTCTTCACTGGAGAGTTTAGGTGCAAGGATTATGAGGATTAAGTACAGAACCATTACCATGTACTTTTAAAACCTGTATGTATTTATTTGTATTTATTCATATTTAAAACGTTGGGATTAGGTGTGAAAGATGATATTTATGTGCACATAAACTTAATTAAAATGCAAAAAAAACAAACAAAAAACAAGAACTGTTGTGTCACCATGAAGAATGGACTCATTTCATAGCTGAGATACCGAAAAGAAATTTGCAGCTGAGTTGGCAATTAGCTCCGTCCAGTCAGGGCAGTAGCTCACACACACACACACACACACACACACACACACACACACACACACACACCAAATAAAGTTGCAATGAAATTCCTCCACAGCCGGCTAATGCTTCCTCTGTCAGACGAGGGGAATTTCCTACTTTCTTGTGTCTTGCTGAATGCTGTGTCAGGTGGAGGCCCACAGAAGCCTCAGCCCAGAGTGGGTTTTCCCCAATGACCCCCCCCACCCACACAAACACACACACACACCCTACAACCCCTGCACACCCTCCTCCCCCACACAACCAACCCCTTCCCTCTATTACCACATACTCCGCCTTCAGTCAGCTGGAAAGAAACATGAAATGGGCGGGTGTGAGTGTGTGTGTGTGATTGCATTCAACATGTGTATGTGTGTAAAGTTTGATCATAGGAGTGCAGCACAGTGAGTTTTGCCACGTCATCCTGTAAAAATAAACAAAAATTATACAAATGCCGAATGTACAGTGCCAGTCAAAAGTTTGGACACACTTTTCCATTCAAGTAAATGGGAAAGTGTGTCCAAAGCTTGGACTGACACTGTACTTCGGAAAAATTTGTCTTACTGTCTGCGTTAAGTGTCTTTTCGTCTGCAAACATCTGTGTATTCTCTCGGTAACGAGGTTCCCATTGGCCGCTCACAGACGATAACTGTGTTCAAACGTCGTTTTAACGATCTCTTCTGCTGGATTTATTTGCTCTTTGACTCCCGCAGGCCATCCTGGAGAAAAACATCCAAGTCTCACTGACTCA
This sequence comes from Nannoperca australis, assembly GCA_036023655.1. Taxonomy (NCBI): domain Eukaryota; kingdom Metazoa; phylum Chordata; class Actinopteri; order Centrarchiformes; family Percichthyidae; genus Nannoperca; species Nannoperca australis. The sequence goes on from JAVQJD010022620.1 coordinate 4,779, forward strand.
ACCTGACAAGAGTTAATTGCTCAAAAGGTCACGAGTCAGAAAAGCAACAAATAGCTGGTGACATCTAGTGGATGATGGAAACATGCTCAGCTACGTGATGCACAGGATGCTGAGACTCAAGATTTGAGAGCTGTTCGGAAAATAAAACGACATAAAATGCTGAAAAATGAAATTGTGGAATTGTGGTTTTATATGGACGAATAGAAAAAGGAAAATCCACTAATACATTTCATAATTTCAGGTAATTACAGTTTCCATCTGTAGTGTTTTGGAACCCTGTAATTCCCTATTGTTCATTTAACCTGTGCTTCCACTGACGCGAAAGGTGTCACCGAAACACAAACATTCCCAATGAAAAAACAATTATTTTATTTATGGTACTCATATTTTGCATACACATACTCTGAAATATATTAACATTTAAGATATCTTAGATATAGTGAATACAAATATTCCCAAATCCATGTGTATTGTCATATATGTGCAAGATAATAGAACATTTCCTAAATTATTTCTGCATTCATATGTTACACTGTCAGATCCAGTTACTGTACAGTTAATAAATATGGCCTATTTCATTCATTTACGTCCTGTGACTGTCCCTCTCCATACCCTGAGCTAAATGTATTAGAATAACAGCAACATAAAGTGGAATAACCATAGTTTGTTCAGTTTAAAGTGCACACTGAAATATATATATATATATATTTAAAAAATTAGTATAAATAATAAGTATTGTTTTACCTGCTGGTAAAGCCGTGGTATCATTGCTTTATAAGATCTGGATAGCTCATGAATGAAATAGTACATCCAGATTAACTGCTGAATAAATACAGAATGTCACGTTACTTTACGCATGTCCTTTGATACATTTACATCTTATCCAAAGGCAAAATGGGAAATCAAAAATACCACAAAAAAATTGCATCCATCCAGATTGTCTGTTATGGAAAAACATTTTTAAAAAAACTAAAACATCCTCTTAAAATAAAAAGGCTTACAAGAATGAGGTGTAACAGATTCACATGTATAAAATCTTGAGGAAAAACTGTGCTTTGTTTCTGAATATCTACAGGAATAGCCATCGTAGAAGCCCCACATCTCACCGCACTGCTGCTGTAGAAATATAAACTGGCTTTCATTTTCACGAGGCAGAAAGTACAAACTCTTCCTCTGGCAAGTTGGAAGAGTTCTAACGTCCCCAAACCCACAACTACCTACAAACTGCGAGAATCAGCTGCAGTAGCCGGCGATATCTGCAAAATACATTGGATGCAGGATGAGGAATTTATTTGATGGCTACTGCTGTACTGTACTGCTAAATAGATATAACACAAATCTCAAAAAATACATTGTAAAACATTATTTCAAATGGCAAAACTATCAAAAATCATCCTAACACACGAGCACGCTTTGATCATCTTCTCCTTTAAAATTATTGGTACATCACCAAAGGATTGGATTTCTAAGATGCCGTGTTGTCATTGGAGAAAGAAAAAAAAAAACTGTACATAGCTTTATCCCTTTGTAAATTTCACAACTCTCCTGTAACGTTAACAAATCATTTAACAACAACTCCATGACAAAACAGATCAGATATTACAGAACAATATAAATCACTACTGTATGTGCTCTAGTCAACAAACTCGAGAGACGAAAGGTGGAGACGATTGCAAAGACACAAACACAAACGTTTCCTTTTCGAGATCCTCGACGCGGTGTCTCCGCAACAGAACGAGAGAACGAATGAGGGGGAGGGAATGACTGAGAGATCCGTCCGTTCGCTTGACCGTTGACAAAAATCCCGACAGTCGGAGGATGTGCTTGTCATCGCGTTGTTGCTGGGTTGGACACAGTGAGATCAAAGCTGTGAGGACGGGTGTTACCTGTGTGATCCCCCCCCCCTGAAGCTGCCAGGTGTGAAGCCCCTGTGCTTCTTTGTGCTTCCATGCCGTTTTATTTGATTTTATTTTACATTTTTTAAAACAGTGTCACTACACAGCTGTGCTCATCGCAGAAACAAGTGAAAGTCACAGTGTCTCCTAGTGTTTTGTGTCCCCGCCGTGTGTTTTGTGCGACTGTAACCGTTAACCCCCACTCACCCCCCCCCGCCCGTGCTTCGCCTATTTATACAGCAGTGGGATCTGGCTGTTGTGACAGTGGTTGCGGCTCATCTTGCTGTCGGCCGGGTACAGGTTGGAGGAGTTGGAGAAGGAAGGAGGGAGGGAGTGATTGTCCGTGGTGGGGTTGGGGTAACCGGGCGGGGGAAGCAGAGACTTGGGATCCGGCTGGGACGACGGCGGGGGGGCGTTGTGGTTCTGGTTCTGGCCTGCGGAGGGTCGGCGGCGGTTGCGGAGAGCCTGGCGCTCAGCCAGCTGGTTGCGGAGCGCCGACACCCTCTCTTCTTTCTAAAAGACACAACGAGAGGAGGGTGAGACTGTTGCAGTGCTGTCGTGTCTGCAAACTGAAATGATGTTTAGCTTATTTCACACCCACACACACACACACACACACACATAAAAGACAGTAAGAATTGAACATTGTGCAGTGGTGTAAGGTGACGGGCCTTAATGCACGTTACAAAGGCAACGAAGATCTCAAATTTAGCCTCTTTCAAAACAACATTAAAAGCTCTGCTGTTGTCATGTGCATTTGCATGACTGGTTTCTCTAAAGCACTTTTATTTCCTTTGCTGCACAGGCAACTTACATCTTTTTACTGCAGTGTAACTGTGTTTTATTTCATTTTATGGATCTCATTTCATTTTAAAATGTCATTTTATTTGATCTTTAATGATTTTATTCCTGTTGTTTTGAATGTCTCTATTTGTGTGCCACATGTTGTGTGTTATTATTATTCATTTGTTTCATATTATGCAGCATTTCCTGTTTCAAAGATTGTACAGCGATGTAGCTAGCGGTGTACTCTATATTATTATATACAGTATATAAAGTATTATACAACGTTACTTCCTTACACATACTTGATGTGTCTGGCATTTGGATGTGTGTTTAATAGTACTAGTGTGAGTATGTGTGTGTGTGTGTGTGTGTGTGTAATGTAAAGTATGTAACGTCTTCACCTCCTGGATGATCTTCTGCAGCTCCCTGTTCTCTCTCTCCAGCTGCCTGGATTTCTCCTCGTCGTTGTTGTTGGTGGACGAGCCGGTCTTCAGCGTGTCCTGCTGCTCCGACTGCCACTCGCCGCGGGTGATGAGGCGGCGCATCTGGGCCGCCACAGGAAGTCAATAAAGCACACAATCAGAGCCCGAGAGTACAGCGTGCTGAATGAATAATGCATCTATTTCTTTATATATGCAGTCTTTTTTAGCAAAATCCCTCACACTTGTCTGAAGGCTTCAAAATGTTTCCATCACTGAAGTCGATTTTAAGAAGTTTCTACATTCTTTTTTGTCTTATTGTGTCATATTCCCCCCCCCCTTGTATTTTCAGTTAATGAAGTTTGAATTTCTGTAGGTGGCACTCTTTCCTCCGTTTGCACAGTCTGCAGCAGCGCTCATGTGCACTAACCGGCTCTTCTATTTATTCCAAACAAATCATTGTAGCTGCTGACAGACGTGTAAAACGTCTCGCTTGGTTTGTGCCAGAGTATTTTCTTTCCCAACACTGAATGCTTACAGCAGCCACACATCTAAAAGCTAATCTAACTTCACAGATTATTGCCGTAATGGTGGAATCACAAATAGATTAAATATTTGATCATTTAAGTAGCCTTCTTATTTGATGTTACAGCCAGCTCGATATTGCATTGGACTCAAACATCAAAGCATGCTTATTAAAATGCAGAGCTATCAGACTGAGCAATTTCCAGTAGTTTGTCGTTTTACGGGCTGGACTTTCTTCCTACTGACACTGGAGCAGGCAGGTTTGGCCTTCGGTTTTACTGCAACGCGAGTGAACTTTTCAGTTTGTGCAACAGCTCCTAAAGGTGTGAGTGTGAGAGTCAGAGTGGCCTACCTTGGGCACAAAAAGCACCACCAGGGTGATGTAGGCAGAGAAGACGATTGCTAAAGAGGCAAAGGCAAAGGAGGCGTCCTGCTGGGAAGACAGGACCATAGTCACCGGAGCCGTGATCAGGCACAACACCTGCCGGAGAAAGAGAGAGAGAGGTTGGAACAAAGGAAGAGGAAAAGTGAGAGTGAGGTTTAAATTAAAGAGAAAGAAGGAGGCGGGGGGGTTAGAGGAGCGGAGGTGGAGAATAATGCAGAGTGTGAGAGCGAGAGAAATAGAGGGGAGGAAAATCACATCCATAAAAGCATTAGGCATCTGTTTATCATTCCGGGGAGGGCTCCCATGTGAAAACAGCATTAAAAAGTCATGACTGAAGTGGCAACAGCGCGCTGACAATCACCACATTGTCATCTCATCAGGGCCTGGAGCTCACAGCTTAGCAAAGAGGAAGGAGGTCCCTTTACAGAAGCCATTAACTATTGACATCATCATAAAAGTGAGACGTGTATATCAAAACATAAAATAATAACATTAGACTTGTCTCACATTATGGAACCATGTGCTGAAATGAGCCTGCAAGCTGCATTTAATGCTCTCATAAATAACCATGAACGATGATCAATGATAAATCCTCTCCTTGACGGCGGAGGCGAGATCAATCCATTCACTAATTACACATCCACAAAGTATAAGCTGATAAATGCGTGGATGCTCATTAAGATGCGTCCTCTTTTATTTATTAATGGTTTTGCAAAGCAAGCATGGGGAAATTCTGGCGAAATGGCAGTTAAAGACTGAAATAAGAAAAATAAATAAAGCGTTTGCCCGCTTGTGATCAAAACAGAAAAACTCCTCTGGCAGTTAAAGTGACAGAAACCACTTTTTCCCAGACATTTTACATCAATTACAAAGTTACCCTGTGTCAAGAGTGTCAGTTAATGGCAGCGAGTATTTGTCTAAAGTGGCTAAAGTGAACATAATGGCAGCTATTTCAGTGTAAAGTGCGTCCTAGGTGCCTCCGTTTGGATGATTCACGTGCTATTAACAGCCGCTGAAAAATGTTCATGACTGACAGCAGCGTTTATCCAATGTACTTTAGGGCCTAAACGGGTACATTTTAAACCTATTCCTGCCATCGGACAGGGTAACAGCTCCACACATATCATGCTCATATTATGTACAGAGCACGAGACTGCGGTACAATAAAAGTTTGTCACCCTTTCGTATTTTATAAAACTTAAACCCACTGTGAACAAGTTTTAATTCTTAAAAGGAGACCTGAGGTACGCCTCTTGGTACCACAGGTACAAGAAGCATCAACATGTATGATTCATACAAGATGAATGATGATTTGGACAGAAATGCGCCTCAGAATCTGCATTTTTAGAGATCGAATCTCAAGACCAAGCTTTATTTTATATCCACAAGCCTGTCTCTGTGTCTCGTAGAGCTCCAAACCAATCATTACACCAACATGTCCAACAAGTATTTTATATTCGATCACCAATTTGTAATGTTCAGCACATCCCAAAGGCAGGAGGAGGAAAAGAGGAAAAGTTGTCCTTTATATTCTGTTCCGCCCACAATGGACTTCTTGTTGGATGATTTTTTGGAAAAACGGTGCACAACGGTCAATCTAGAAACCTTGAAACAATATAATTTGTACCCTCCATTGTAGCTGCACAGGGAGTATTTCAATGTGATGTCACGTTGCCAGTTATCAACTCATATAAGGAACATACTGCACCACAGAGGCACTAAGGCAGCGTCAACTTATCTATGAACTCCATTAACATTTATAAACTGCAAAGATGAGCCCCTTGAGAATGTGGCTTTTAAGCCCTTACAGCAGAAATGTCTTGACACGCTGGTCAGTTGCCTGTTTTGCTCTGAAATGAGCAGCAAAGTGGCTTCTGGAAGCACCAAGCAAAGTAATCATGGAGGCACTGGCACTGATTAACTCCCCACAAATATACTACAGACATTTTGTGCTACGGGGCAATAAAACTCGTTCTTATTGCCACTTCCATGTTATTCAGCGCGCTACAGAATGATCTTTGCAGAGAAAGCAAAACAGCGGAAAGCGGCACCCAGAAACAGGAGTTCAGGCGTGACGGTGTCGTTTCGTTTCGTTTTTTGGACTCACAGCAACGTTGTAAATAGCCATCCCCACGGCCCGATGGTCATTGATCTTTTCTGTGGAGACAGACTTGGTCTCGTAAGCCAGAAATATGCCCAGCAGCAGCAGCAGACCCTTGTAGCCATAGACCACACCTACAGGAAGAAGAGAAGAGTGAGACAGAGTGCATGTGCAGCCACGTTGAACATGAAAATAATATACTATGACGTGTGTAATGCAAGTGAGGCACTAATTCAAGAAATGCAGATTCCACGTATACAGTATATCGAAACAAATGTTTTCATTTTTAAAGACAAGATTATAGATGGAAAGCTAAAACGTGAAACTGAAAGCTAAAGATTTGATCTGTAAATTCTTGGTCTGGTTGCTTGTGGGCCCAGCTCAAAGTGCTTCATGCAGACGGAGAGGAAATGTTCTCAATACTATTCTGGTCCCAGTCTTTAAAGCAACAAAGAATATGTTGCGCGTGTTGCAAGATGCGGAGATGCAGCCTTAGTGACATATTGAGACATCAAAGGAGAGATTTTTGGATGGATTTTTTTTTTTTTTGTTAAGTTCGCATTCACTAAAAAGATCTGAAGACAGCACATTTCAAAAGTTAAAGGTAAAACACAAACAGTGGCTCTCTAACCCGCACAAGCTCTCGAATGAATCTCAGGGTCACTCCATCGATTTCACAGGTCAAAGTCAATTTACGAGTAACAGGGAGAACTACACATCCTGTGAAAACAGGGCTCTGCAGGGAGCTAATGACAACACCCAGACTGGGCTGCTTCAGCCTGCATTTCACACCGTTTAGTCTGAAAGACGTGGGCATTTATCAGACAGGGTGAGATGCATTATGGAAATTGTAGGCTCTTGTGTTTTTGGAGCTTGACCCATGCTGGCTACTAAAAGTCAGGATGTCTTGGCCTCAGTTTTGAGCATTCATTTACCAGGTTGGTCATCAACTATCAGAAGGATTCCAGACCATGAATGCTAATGACTTTCGGTGATCTGCAGACTTTTCCTCTAGCGCCACCATGAGGTCCACACTTGTGGTTTTTAGTGTCTAGACGACTATTTGATGGATTGCCATGAAATCTGGTGCAAATCTGTGTTTAGTGATAATTAGCAAATGTTAGCATGTTAACATGCAAATCCATGATGGTGAACATGGTAAACCATATACCTGTTTAACATCAGCATGTTAGCATTGCCATTGTGAGCAATGCAGCATTTAGCTAAGTACAGTCTGACAGAGCCGCTAGCGTGGCTGTCTAGTTAGTCCATCTCTCGCTCTCGTACGCTTTTAAATATATAAACAAACTCATTATGGGAATTTGCGACATAATGACATCATGTAAATGGATTAAAGTGGCTTCTGCTGGATTCCAGTGTAACATTGTGGGCAGCTCAATGTGGCCATTGAGGGAATACGTGAATATGTGCAGAGGTAGAAAACCACAATGAAGATATAAAGTGCAAAACGGCTGACTATGTTGAAAGCCAGCCAGAGCCAGTCAGACTGACAGAGAAAAGAGAATATAACACAGAGTTAAGCAGAGAAGAAAAGAGAAGTTCGACACTTCTTCAGACTGTCCATTGTTTCTTTATACCGCCTGATATTAAAGCGCCATCTTTTCTTCTCCGAGAAAGGAAATGCTATGGGGCAATGGCCCAGTTTGTGACCCACATTATTTGAATTTCAGCACCATTATACTTTTATAAGAGCTGCCACGCTAAGAAAGACAGCAGAGAGACCGACGGGGAGAGAGGGACTGCGTGGGCCGACAAAAAAAGAAAAGCAAAGAGGGAGAAAAGAGGAATCAAACGTAATGGGGGTGGCGGGGGCTGAGGGAGGAGGCTGTGATTTGAGACCTGTTTAATTCAGAGTGAATGGCACTGTGTGTGTGTGTGTGTGTGTACGTATATGTTCGTGTGTGACAAAGATATTCAAAACCAGAGCAGGGGAAAGAGCGATAAAGAGACTTAAATTAAAAAAAAGGAAAGAAAAGAAAAGAAGGCAGATACCGAGCCACGTGTTCATCTTGTGTGAGGCGCAGTGCTCCAACAAGGGCTGAATCAGGACATCCAAATCTCCTTTAGGGGTCTCCATAGTGAACTTCTACTCACATGGCAGACAGAAGAAGGGGGAAGAGGAATGGAAGGATACAGAGATAGACAGAAAGAGAGAGAGAGAGAGAGAGAGAGAGACAATAAGAAACGATGAGACAGCAGCACACTGGAAGAGGAGGCAAAAATGCACAGTAAGCATAAGCCCCAGAGACTGCACGGTTGATCCCCTCGGGTAAAGAGGTCTTTCCCGTAAGTCAGATATAGATGACTGAATTAAAAGAGTATTAGATATCCAATAAATGTAAAATATGACTATTTAAAAACTCTATATAAGGTTTGACTGTAATTAAAGTCAATGCTGTGCAGATTAGGGCTGATGATAATGCATAGCTCTTGTTCCTACAGAAGTGAAATGCACTTAGAGTTCAGTATCAAGGTTTCTGATCGTCTGGCTGCACGTGTGTCTGGATTCCTGAACATCTCAGCCACTCATTTCTGTCCTGATGGAGTTACATCAGCAGTTAGCAATGAACAGTTCGGTTTCTCTGTCTGTCGGAGCTGCATTGATGATGTAGCTTCTGCGTCTGATCACCGGTAATGGAAAACAAGAGCAACAAAACAATTACATCATTTATGGCCTGAGTTACTGAAGTCAGCCATCACCACATCGTTCAACATCAAATTTTTTGCTTAACTGACTAATATACTACGTAACACCTGCACACATAGCTGTTGAATGATCAGAAACCCGGAAGAGGTGTTTACATGCCACAGTATCCGGCCAGGTAGCATCCCAATCATCTGAAGGGCTTATCCAGATTTCTGAAACCAGGATATTGTGTTTACACATGTAACACATAACTAGGAAACTCCAAAAACCCAATCATAAACAAGATACTCATGCACATGGAAACACACTCATTGTACAGTAAATCACTTTGGTCAGGAGCGTCTGCCAAATAATTGTAATATCAGCTTAGTGCCTGTGTCCACAAAGCATTTTCCCCACAATTGTTCCCAATGAGAAGAGAGCGTAGAGAGAAAGCACTGCACCCAGCGTCTATTTTCAGCTCCGAGCGCTTGTTGTAAAATCTCTGAACTCTCCAGAAAGACGCTGGTGTGGTCACTGGTGCTTTTTTCATACAACCAATTATATATTAGATGGGGCTCGTCACCCTGGTGACCCAAAAAATGGACAAGATACGTCCGGCCGTGTCTGTCTGTCCTGAGCTTTATGATATATCAGACTGAGACAGAAAAGCCTTTTCTGTAGGCACACTGAATGCTGTGTAGTTGCCCTCTTAACGTAGTGTTAAGCTTTTCTGACAGAAAGAAGAAACGCTATGTGGACACAGGGCCTTAAAGGTGACAACATGTCACAATGCCTTCAGTAAACAAATAAAAAGGGCCTACATTGTGTTGTATCCCACTCCATCATCTCATTTGCACAGATATTGCATCATTTTAAAGCTGCATTAATTGGATTTTGGCCACTAGGGGGCAGAAAACATTCAAACAAGCCAAACATATTTACAAAACATGTTACAAAAAATGTTCTCCTTTAACATCCATCAGAAGCGAAGCACCACCAGCAAGTATCCGGGGTTATGTTACCGGCCAGCTGCTAAATGTTCAACGCTCTTCACCAGCTAGTCGCTAACTTTGTCTGTCTACCATTTGGTGCTGGGCGCGAAGTGTACAGTGGATCTACGGGAGCTTTTTTATTTTTGTTTTTTTAAGAACGGCTGCATATGAAGGGTGGTGAAAGCAGCTCTGACTGAACCTGAATGTGCCGTAAAACCAAAACAAAGCGCTAAAAGAGACTAAAATACACCACAGAGCTGCATGATAATTGTATGTTTTCTGCAGTGTGTCCCCTGATTAAGTGTTAATGTTAAATATGTTGATTAAGGCCGCTTTAACGAAGTAAAACATACAATTTAATGGGACTTTTAAAAAGATAAATGTTTTCAGAGGCAGGGATTTCATTCCACATGTTTGTTTGTTACAGTAAATGCCACAGGGCACCCGTGCTTGTAATGCTTGCACTATCAAACACGAATAAGTATAATTATTCAAGTCATAAATGTCACTGTTAGAGTACTGCTGTTCAGCTGTGCTTTGTGAAATTACATGGTCTTTATCCTTGTTTTAGATTGTGCTCTTTGAGTGTAAGATGAATTAAAATGAAAGAGCATTTCTACAAACGAGGCGCCGTGTCTCATTACCGTGTTATTGACTGATGCCACTGGTCTGTGCAAATGGGCGATGACACACAAATTATCTCATCCGTCTTTCGTACTCTACCTCATCGACGAAGTACAGTGGATCCACAATCTGCCAGATCATGAGTGACAGGAAGTCGATAGCCAGCAGCACTCCAACTGTTGCGTAGAGTTTCCATGGCTCCAAGTGTTGCTGTGTGAGTTTGAGCAAAGACACAGAAACACACACACACACACACACACACAACAGTCACTATCCAAGGGCATCATGAGCCAGTCCACAAACAAAGACAAACAACCAGGACAAATAATATGACAGGCGTCCTTGTGATTTCTGGATGACTGGGCGCGAATTGTCTCTCCGAATGTGTCTCTCTGAGTGTGTCTCTCTGAGTGTGTGTGTCCAAGTATATTTTAGGAGCAGTGGGAGTCTGCACATGTGTATGTGTGTGTTTGTGTGTCTGCAGGTGACACACGGAACGCTGCAGTAGCTATATTTGTGCTGCCACCTGAATTCAGCATTTATACACACTGAGATGACACCGCTTTTGTGTGGACGGTTTCCGAAGCGACTCGACTTTATTATTCTTAACCTCAACTATAATGGAAGCAACACAGCCGTGACCGAAAACAAGCAACCAAAATGAGTTCTCCAACTGGGCTCCCTCCCTCTCTTTCCCACATATCTTTTTATTTATTTATTTCGACTACGCTGGCTTACTCCCAGCACCTCCAACATAGCAACAGCCATTCAGGCGTGCAATGACTAAAACTGAAAAATACAATAAAGACGAAAACACATTACACAGTCCTGGGTGCCTCTTCACTTGAGTTGCATGAAAAATGATGTGAAAAGCGCTCATTCTCCCCTCGATTTGTGAAAGTTTCTTTAAATACTCACGCAGAGCTCTCTGGCAAAAGGCCCTTCTGTGGACGTGAAGAGAGTTGAAAGTCAACCCGATTCGTTGTGCTTTGGCTCAAATAATAAACCCCCCAAAGGTTGGATTTCTGCATAGAACTTTAATACTCATCCATATTCATAAATATTCCAGAAATGGCTTAATCTCTTATTCTTCTGATTAGGTCTCAGAAACTCCCACAACACATCGCAGACTGGCAGTATCTCGCTGGCTCCAGGATACACTATCTTCAAGGGGAGGCACACACACCCACACACACACAAACATATACACACCCCACCATTATGCAAATAGAGATGATGACGTCGCCAACAGGGGCCTGATTATTTGTGTTTGTGTGCCCAAAATCTGCATCTGCATGTTTCTATGCATAAATGTTGCATGTGTGTATGTGTAAAGTACAGTATTGGTGTCCAACCCCCTTATCCCTGCACTCTCACTACAACCCCGCCGCAGTGAATGATGCCGAGCTGGCCTCTTAGAAGCTTATGTTACTCAGAAGGCTGCAAAGTTTTAAACTGAACTATTTTATCAGCCGGCGCCACACATGCTGCGTGGCCTGGCCTCCATCTCCCATGCTTCCTCTACTCCCCTGAGACCGCTGAGAGGCTTATCCCTGCCTCCCTCCCTCCATCTCTCCCTCCATACCTTCTTCTTCTCCTTCTTTTCCTCCTTCTTCGTGAAGAGGGTGTGGACCCACCAGATCTTGGTGAACATGCTGCCGTACGCCAAGCTGAAGCCGAGGCCGAGGAGCCACAGGCGAAACTGAAGAGGAAAGGAGAAGAGGGGGAGGAGGAGAGGAGGGGGAGGAGGAGAGGAGAGGAGAGGAGAGGAGAG
>JAVQJD010022626.1:0-72675 GCA_036023655.1 Nannoperca australis
GAACACATACTGCATACTGTGAATTATTTTCTTTGTGCACTTTCATTCAACAACGCCCACATGCAGCATATTAACTCGTCATATTGTCCCTCGTGGAAGCAGAAAAAGTGCCCATAGCACCTGCAAAGATTTCCTGCAATCTATTTTGGGCTGCATGGTGTCACAAAACTAACTAGCACACCTGTAAACTGACAAAATGTTCAAATGATTAAAACCTTACAGATTTGAGAACCACTGCCTTCTGTATCTGTAATGTAGTGTAAAGTAAAGGCCGACATAAGCTTTATTTAATTTAAGTTTAGCTCTTTCATTACATTTCACACGTTTCGTGTATTCATTCAGGACACAGATTAAACAGCAGAGATCATTGAAGCTTGAAGCTGTTGCAATATGGCGCAGCAGGACTGAAATAATGGCACCTCAGGTGTCAACTGCTCCAGAAACAGTGGCGGCAGAGGTAAAAACTGCACTTGGTGGCAGATCCATCACAGCTGTTGGTGAGTGACTGTGGGGCACAGTCGTAATGGTGGCACTGGGAGGAAGAAGGCCAGCGGGGGGTGGGGCGGGGCAGTGGATTAGACGAGACTACAGGAGTACCCAAGACAGAGGAGCCTAGATTCAGCGAGAGATAGATGGAAAGGTGAAAACACAAGGAAGCAGGAAAGAGAACGAGGAGATGGGAAGGAAACACGACGTGAGGGTAACAAGGAAGAAGGAAGCATGTGCCAGAGTCTAATTCCTCCATCAGTTTACATCTCTCCGCCATATCTCCTCCTCGCGCTCCAGCTGCTCCCTTCCCATTCACCAAATCACCCTCGCTTTGATGCCGTCCATTTCTGATAAAGCTTTCCTCTCTCTCTCTCTCTCTCTCTCCCCTCCTCCCCCTTCTTCTCACCTTCATCCACTCGAGCCAATTTTCTCTCCTTCACCGCCTAATCCTTTTTTTTCCCTCCTCCCTGCTCTCATCTCACCCTCGGCTTCACGCCCCCCCCCCCCTTGACTTCTCACAATGGGTGCCCTCCTCCTCTCGTTCTCGCCGACCTCTTCTCCTCTTCGTCCGTCTTGTTTCGTGATTCATGCATGATGTACACGGTTCTTTCCCTCTTCTTCACCTTCAGTCTGAATGGTCCTTTTGTTATCACTCCATCATTCAGTGACTGACATCGCCAGATCACTACTGAGGGATGGATTTTCTGTGCTCTGACGTGATTTTCAGCAACGTTAGCCAGCGGACATTTAGCAAAGTTAAGCAGATTTACAGACAAGGCAACAGGCAGTAAATGTTATTGTTATCGATACATAATCAATAATTTGAGCTTGTACAGAAAACGAGCAGATAAGGCAGAGTTAAGATGTCCTGGACACCACAGAGATCTTACATGGACGACAAAAAAAAAAGGATTGACATTTCACTGACTAACTGATTCATGGATTAATCAAAAAGAAAATCTGCATATTCATTTACAAAATAATCCGTTTGCAGCCCTGGATTAAACTGTTGATCATATATTTACTACGTCCTTATCCTTCTGACTGGCACAATCACACAGATTCGTCCTGCAAAGTCGCAGCTGAGGCCCTAATTTGATTTACATGAGCAACGTCTGACCTTTCTTGAATTGCTGACAAAATCTAAGACACGACCGACAGTTCAGAGGTCTGGAACCAGGGGACCGTCACCCTTGACTTCATCATTTTCTCTGCTATGATGCCCTGAAGATGCCTGATCCCGCTCCCTCCTCCTCCTCTCCTCTTTCTTTGCTGTGCCTCTGTAGAGAGCAACAGTCACCCTGCTGCCATGAGCCGACACTTAGCCCGAAGCAAGAACAGCCTGCCATACACACATGTACACACAGGAAAGCAGTTTTTGATGCAAGTTGCTAGGTGAGTCAAGACGATTTGCACTCTGTGAAGCATACAGTGATATTGCAAGGAACAAAAGCAACACACACACGCACGCACGCAAGCACCATTTAAGTGCAAGGTCAGCCAGGACACTGATTCGAGTGCTGCCAAACACATAATGAAAATGACACTGCTAAAAGGTGGCATTCAATGTAAACACGACATGAACAAACACGCACACAAATCCACACACACACACACACACACACACACACACACACACACACACACACACAGGCTGAGGTGTCTTGTGTGTTAAAAAAAAAGGGACCTCTTGCACTTTTGCTCCCTTTTTTCGGCACGCTTTCCATCGTCCTTCCCTCTCTATCCCTCTCCTTCATTTTGTGCCACCCTCTCTCTCTCTCTCTCTCTCTCTCTCTGTTCATCTCTTTCCATCTTGCTCTACTTCCCACAGCCACAGGCAAGGACACACTGAGGCCTGTTACTTCCTAAGGAGGGCAGAATCAACCTTTATACACACACACACACACACACACACACACACACACACACACACACACACACACACGGAAAAAAGCATGTGTGTGACAAATTGGTGTTAGCATGTGTGGCAGCATTCATCGGCGGCATCACAAAAACACTTAGTTATCGTTGTTGGCAAGTTTGCTAATCATGTTTTTGCTGGTTTGCACTTTGTTATCCAGAGCACAGGGCTGCTGTCTGCCCCCCCCCCCTCGTCTAGGCCGGCGAGACAGAGCATGTGACCTACAGTATATGTGTGACTGTGTGCGTGTGGCGAGATAAGATAGTGCTTTTGAGAGCAAGTGGAAAATGCTTGCTTGTTTACAGGCCTGTTCTGTGTGCACGTGTCTGCGTTTCATTAAATATGTGTGAGTTTACAATGAAAATAAAAGCTTCCCCCGATCAGATATCACAACAAGAGCATACAGCAGGAATCCTTTATTTGTTGCGTCTCTCTCTCACACACACACACACACAACACAAGAGCCCACACATGATATATAACTGACCCTTCATTAAAGCGATTACAGATTAATGAGCAGAGCACCCGCCTAATCCAGTTTAGCTCCAGGTGGGGAGAGAATGCAATCGGAGCTCGCTGACCGCCGCCCTGCACAACCGCAAAACGGGAAACTTCTATCTGAATGGGCAATCACATTAGCTACCTGGTTATCAACCAATCAGAGCCGCTCCTGCCTCCATACAGCCATCCATAACAGACTGAGGGTATGAGAGTGACAGTGCGAGTCAATAAGAGGACTGCGGATATGTTGGGTTTCTCTTTAGTATCAGTAACATTGTTTCCTGAACTCATTCAATCAGCAGCTTTAGTTCCAAAAAACAGGGATTGTACCTCTTAAAAAAGACTTTTGGGAAAGTTGTTTATTTGCTTTGTTGCCAACAGATAAGACAATCAATACCACTCTCGTCTATATAGTAAATATGATGTATAAATATGAGAGATAGTTAGCTTAGCTTAGCATTAGGGCTTGAAACAGCTGGCCCGGCTCTGTCCAAAGGTGAAAAAAAATCCCCCTACCGGCAACGTATTCTTTTTACAGGCTACCCGTTTGCCCCTGCTTCCAGTGTTTATGCTAAGCTAAGCTAACTGTCTCCTGGCTTTAGCTTCAAATTGACTGTGCAGACATGAAAGTGGGATGAGCCTCGAACGTTGAAAAAATCCCTTAAACTGTGGACTGTCATTTACAAAAGGCCCTATTTAGTTTTCATGTGGTTTCTGCTCTCATAAAAAATTGATCATTTTAAAAGGTGGTTTCAATTAGTACTGCTGTTACTACTGAGTGAATGCATTAGTGCTTATGTAGCATGTCTCAAAATTACAACTATGTACTGAAAGGTTTCTGCTGCAGTCGGTCATTGAACACTATTTTCCCATAAATGTCGAATAGAAAAATGTATTTTAAGATGCATGCTGGGTAAATTATACCTTAAGAAAAACACACACATTTCCATCTAAGTAAATAGGCATAGAAGGCTTTGTTTTCATTAAAATATGCACAAAAGTGCCAATAGTCATAATAAAGAACCGTATATTTTGTCATAAATAGAGAACTACAACAACATACACGTAACAGCCAGCAACGCCAAACAATTAGAAAATAATAACTGCTGCAGAATTGAAGAAATGTCAACAAAATGTTGTCATTAATCCTTAAACAGGCACCGTGTCAAGGTCAATCTGTGTTAAGTGCATTACAAGCTTTTGTATTATCACACAGGTGAACCAGTATGTAACCAGAGCTGGAGAGGATTACAGATGCGTGCACGCATTATTTGCATGAACATGCGGCTCTACAGTAGCAGCACAGAGACACAATGTAGGTAGTGTTGTTCAGGTGCAAGTGTCCTTTATGGATTTACTGCTAGGCCATGTGTGCGTGTGTATCTTTGTCTGTGTGCAATAAAAAGCTCAAATTTGTACCGGTGTGACTGTGTTGTTGGCAACAGAGATGTTGCAGACAGCTTCCTCCCTCGACACTAAAGAGACGTGCAAAATATAAACAAACTCGGGTATGCGTTTTATGAGAAACTTCAATGTTTCAGCAGGCTGAAAAGGAGATTATGTAGAAAATGCGCTGCCATAAAATGTTCCACTGCGAGTGCGAGTGCGTGCGTGTGTGTGCGTGTGCGTGTGTGTTTATGTACGTGTTGTCAGTATGACTTGTGTTTCCCTCACAGTTATGTAACTGGATGCCACAGTGTCCTTGTTTATAGCACGTTAGAAAGAAAGCGAAGCATATGTCAGTGACATTGTCCGTGAATAGGTGTCACTACACCTTAGAAATGGAAATCTGTGTGTGTGTGTGTGTGTGTGTGTGTGTGTGCGTGCCAGCTGCCAGATGGGAGTCTATGATTCCACAGCAGGGGGATCACTGCCAGGAGACATGAACCGTGTAGCTCTCTAAAACACACACAGACCTTACAGTATCGTAACAAAAGGCCATCTCCGACCACAGCAGTGTTACAGCCCAAATCAATCACAGAAATCTACACTGCAGCAGCGAGGACAACTGGGCTCCACTACCTGTATTCTCCTCTCCTCGTTCCTCTCTTCAACACTGTGCGACAGAAGTGAAAACCAGCCACCAGCCAGAGGATTTCTGTCCGTCTGCTCTCTTTGTCACATGGCTGCTCATCACTGGGAAGTTCCCCCCTCCTCCAAAATCCAAACTGGCTTCTAAATGACTGCCACACGAACAGCACTGGCCTGAACATGTTATATATTAATATATTGTTCTTCCTGGAAACTATATGTGAGTGGGTTCCCTTCAACACCAGATATCCAGAGTGCTATTACAGGTTGATTTTAGCCTTAATGTTGCTAGGCTAACAAGTCTGTTTACAGTGTGTCCGTTAGAGTTGGTCAGCCCTGAAAGTGTTTAGCGCTTCATATCGTGGAAAGTTTTTTCCAAAAGCAACTGATGAAGAAAAGATATTCGGGCCATTACGGTAGCTCAGTTGTTTGAACAGCAACCACAGCCACCAGACTGTATTTTAATCACCAAAAAGTCTGATACCAATACTGATACTTTTCTTTTCACTGACTTTCAAGCCTCCAATGTGACCCTGTTCTCCTGCTGTATTTGAATTGTCAGGTAGCTCTACAAGAGAGCATCGATGCCACTGTTAGTGCATTACAGCACTGAAAGGCATAGCAGTGAAATTCTTTTGAGTGGGTTTGCAGCTTTTAAAAGCTGGGTGAGAGGTTTCACTGCAGGTCTTTACAGCCTGCCAGCCTTCGAGCTGCTGAGAAAAACATGCCTCCCTTCACTGCGAAGTCATTTTAACTGTATATAATATTATCCCTTGAACAACACCATAAAAATATATTCCTGAATCTGGGGATTATCAGAGCCACTGGATAAACAGATCATTAAAATGGCAGTAATGGCCATGCATGTCATCCCCTCCCATCTCTTCCTCAGGCTCGAAGTCGGACGGCTATTATCAGAAATAGAACATAAATCATGGAAAGTCAGGGTGAGGAGGAGGAGGAGGTGGTTTGTACTTTACACTATCTCCTTTCATCTCCAACAGGCGAGCTGAGCCCGCAGAGGAAACTTCAGACCTCTCGGGCCACTCAGCTGTGCGGAAGAGCGAGCCGCGCCAAGGCGAGTTGCAAAGCTAAAGCTTCTTAATGACCACTACTGCCCCGTCTGCGTGCGCGTGCATGCATTAGCTTGTTGGCGCTCTCTTCATTACTTTCCACTTGTGTGTGTTCAGCAGCTGAGGTTTAGGGGGCATGGGGGATAATGTAACGCTGACACTCGAGGAACGAGTGCCGTCCCACTATTGTGTTGCAGGGCAATTACTGCAAACGGGTCTAACAAATGCTCGATGTATAATTCAGAACATCCTGCGTTCCTGCACCGCGTATCTTCATGCCAACAGTATTCATTACCAGGCCGGCAGATAAACATTCATTTTTTATGAAATGACCGTGCCGTTTTCACTTTATAGCTCATGCTCTTTTTGAAGATCATACAAAGAGCTCACGAGTAGCCCCGGCTTCAGTTGCTGGATTACAAACATTTTAAGCAACTCTAAGTGAACATTTGAAGGGTTCCCAACAGTATATGGTACACCTTTTGTACCTCAGTAGAAGGGACTGGCCCGACTGATGTTTAGACGAACATTACCATAGTTTACCGTATTATCTCTAATAGCTTTGGGCTGCGGTTCACAATTATTTTGGCTCATGATGGTTTAAATCAAAAGTGACCACAACTTGAAATTCCCCCAGAGGTTAAGTGGTGAACCATTCAACCAAAAGAGAAAAGCGTTCTCTTTTCAGGCTTGTTTCTTTGGTTGCAGGAGAAGACCAAGTGCTAAAATTCATAAACATACATCAAATCATCTTGTGTGGCACTCGAAATGATCTCGTGACGCCTCGGGGGTGGGGGGGTTGTAAGTATATTAACATATTCCAGTGCTGAAGTCTCAGTAATCCTCTCAGGGTCAAGCTTGTTCAGTTTCTTAGAGGATAAGATCAATGCCCCGCTCATGTTCGCATGCTTAATATGAAGCCAGAGGCAACAGGCGATTAGCTTAGCTTAGCATAATGACTGGAAGCAGGGGGAAACCGCTGAATTGTTTGCTGCCTTGCTGGGTGTATATATCTTTATATCTCTGCATTCTGGTGATCCAGGACCAGTTTCCTTATTCACATGTTCTTAGCTGGCTTGCTAACATTAGCCACAGGTAAGCCTACATTCAGCAGTCACCTAGTTCTGTGTCGGGATGCTCACTGAATCCCTCCAACTTGCAGGCCTGTCTTGCTTGTCTTGTTTTCTATTTCTACACGCGTGAACTTCAAAAGATGCGACGTGCGGGTGCGGAGGACTCGCGGTTGATTAAAAGGCACCTTTGACGGAGCTGGGCTGAGCCACGACAGTGAAGCAACACAGTCACGGACGAGTGATTAGTAAAGAAACTAAATTACTTTTTCAATGAGTAATGTGTAATGAGCAATTGATTACAGCTGTCACGCAACCTGCAGCAGAAACGTGCTTCATGTTCTGTGCTCACCTCTGCTCTACTCTAGGGTTTCCACACTCCCTCCTGTAGATGTGTGCTGGAGGGAGACTCCCCACTCACCACTTGGAAGGCACATTAAAGCGCAGACCCAGCTTCCATCTACGGATGTAAGTCTTGGGACTTTCCGCTCCAGCTCTTCCAGGAGACCTTCGTTAATAATGAAAGGCGAGAGGCTCTGCGACAGGGCCCATTCCTGGAATACCTGACGCACAGCGGCCGCACAAAGAAACCCGAACTAAACTTTGCTGGATGCCGGAATCCAAACCATTTGTGGTGCGAACACTGGCAGGCAGCTTTGACATTCCAGCTGACAGTAACACCAAACACACCTGGGAACCAGCTAATCTTCATCACTACAGCCTCTATACGAGCGAGGTGAGGCTTCGGCCCGGAGGGAGCAGCTACGGTACTGATCAGTGGCATTATTTGGCAGCAGAAAATGAAGGTTTCACCCCCCCGAGGTGAGGGAGAAGAACTGATGAACCGAGCAGAGGGGATAGTGTGTGTGTGTGTGTGTGTTGATGACACTGCAGAGACAGCGGAGAGAGGAATCACCCACTGCACGGCGCTGAAAGAGCTGGTCTGGAGCCAGGGCAATGATTTATTCCTCCCTGGTAAAGAATAGAATAGAAGGTCAGGAGGGCTGAGATGACCTCAGAGGCACTCTCGCGCTGCGTCGACGGATACGAGAAAGAGTGGAGCCGATTTCAGACGACTGTGCTTCTGTACCCTTCACAACAAATGCTCGTGGCTCACACTCGGAGACGGATTCCGTGAACTCGCAAAACAATTTGACTCATGACGGCTCAAACATGTCACCTCTCACTCTCGAATATTTCCTGTTACTACCCACTAAACATGACCACAAGTACCACAAAACAAAACAGTCCTCGGTCGTTATGCTGCGTATTTTATATTCCATTTCATTATGTTCCAGGTTTCGCTACATATTGGGATGTGCAGTAGGCAGCAGAGTGCATGTTTGAGCCTGCCAGGACAAATTCAAGCCACAGCGCTGCATAAACAGCATACCAAGTGGCATTTTTGGGTAGACAGGAAGAGGTTAGAGCAACAACACCCCGACTAGAGGGGGAAGTTTGGAGCGCTGCTTGCAGCAACAACGATTAAGCAACAAGCAGCAAACAGGCTACATTCAGCCGACTGCAAAACATCACCCGGACGGAATTACAGTCTACAGTAGATGCAGGTTCTTCTCGCTCTGGAGGACTCTGCCACGGATTAGCTGGCAGCACCCTTTCTGAAGACTTTCCTACTGCCTGTTTCTGTGAGAGATCCGATTTAAATGTAGATGACAGAGCCACCGCCTCTTCTCCCGTCTCCCAGTCTCATCCTCTCTCCATCTCCCTTTTTCTCTGGCTCCGCGAGTCTCTCTCTGTTACTGCAACTGCAGAGAAATCAAACATATGTGACGGACCGTGACGCCGGCTGAAAAAATGCCTCCAAAAAACCCCATCCACAAATCATATTTCCAAGCACGAAGCCAAAATATTCCAAATCTGCTGCGGATATTAGCGCGAACACAAAGAAGGTAATAATCCATGTCTCAAAAGAAAGGTCGGGGGGGGGAGATATTTAAAACGTGGGCTAACAATAGATGTTTTATTCGTGGGAGTTGTTAGGAAATATAGATGCAGGACAGAATAATGTATTCACAAGTGCATGGTGCGCACACACACACACACACACACTCCCAAAATGTTAAGAAGCAAAACATCCCCTTGAGGCTTTGCGTCCAACCCAGAAAAGCCCCAAAGCATTTCTAAACAATATTAAAGACGGCAGCATGTGAGCTTTGTCTGGTCATTTCACGCTTTATTCCCACTAATTGCTTCCTGTAACCGAAACGTCTGAGCTCATCCGAGAGGAGGCAGTCCGGTCTTCTGAACTACAACAACAATGGAAAGTTGCAGATATAAAAGCTGGGTTTAACACGTGAAAACTGCAATAAAAGAGTAAATGATTTGTCTGGAGCGGCACTTCAGTCACAGCGGTTAACCTTTGACCTTGAATCCTAACTCATGACCAAGGTCACTACTGCAGCAGCATAAATACAAGGGGACAGACTTCAGACACCACAACCAGCATGTGTCTGTTCGTGCCCGAGCGTCTGCCTCTGTCAGCAGCGTGATGCTGATCCATGCCCTTTCAGCCCAACAAAGACACCTACTTGAATGTCTGTCTGGGACTAAGCTGAGGAGGGTGAGGGGTCTCGCCTCACTGCATTTGTCCACATGAAGACGCGCGGCCACTTTCGTTACATCACCGCCTGCAACGATGAGCGTGTCAAGGAAAACACATGCTTTAAAACAACAACTCCTCTGCTTCACACCAATATATCACAGCACAGGATGTTACATCTGGATCATGTATGGAAACAAACGGCCCTTCTACAGTTGCAGGGACAGTCTGCAAGCCAATGCTTCATCAGTCTGTCTGCATTGATCAGGTGGGCAACAACTGAGGCTGTCTGCTGGGGGCAGGCTGCAGCTGCTCCCACACAAACAGTCGTTATGGGTATCACAGACAACCATGGGACACGTCTGTTTGCCATCTCTAACTGAATGGTTGTAAAAGCCACTGGGTGAAGATTATTTGAAGGTCCTGGGAGGGCTAAAAGGGGTCACCACAGTCTCCCAGTTAGAGCCGAGAAAATGGTAATGATTGTCTTTATGTGACCTTAATACAACAGCAACAATCCTCTAATATGAGGCGAGAATCTTTTGCAATCTGACACGCATTTTTTTGTTTCAAACCCCCCCCCCCCCCCCCCCCCCGAGTGGCTGGTTTCCACCCACAGAAATGACAAGTCATGCTCGTGGCCCCCCTCACATACCTCGGCACACAGCTGGGCGAGGAGCGGTCCACCTCCCAGGTGGCGTACAGGTTCATGTGGACCGGCCGGTTGGAGGTGATGCTGACCGGCTTGGAGGGCTGCATGTGCGGCGAAGGGACGCCCCCAGTCCGCGGGAGCCCTCCTCGCTCCGACATCCTGGAGGCTGAAAGCGGGCGTTCAGGCGGAGCTGAGAGGAGGAATGCCCGTAGTAGCCTGGCTTCTCCGTGTGTGTGTGTGTGTGTGTGTTGTCCTCTTGGAGCCTCCTCCTCCTTCCTTTGCCTTATTTTTTCAGGCTCCTGGTGGTGCAAATGCGTAAAAACGCTCCCGTGTTCGGTGCAGGCGGAAAGTTGCACCGTGTGTTGGTGCTATTCGCCGCCTGATAGCGAAACCATCGCAGTCGTCGGGGGGAGGTTTGTACCCGAAGGAAGGCGGCAAATCCCCGCGTCGGTCCGTCCCCGTGGGTGTCTTCTCTCTCCCCGCTGCGTCTCAACTTCGTGTCCGCACGGCGAGCGTGGCTCGGTGCGTGTTTGTCGGTGCAGGAAGCGGAAATTTCTCTCGCCGAAGTCGCACAATGAGCAGAAAGCAACGAGCTACGCCTCTTCAGAGAGAGAGAGAGAGCGGGGGAGAGAGAGGGAGAGAGAGCGGGGGAGAGAGAGGGACACACGGGCTGGCCAATAGAGAGCTGTGATTATGTTATTAGGTTTTTTTAAACCTGGGTTTCCATGTTTTATTCAGTGTACTGCACTGTGAGTAGACATTATAACTATATAACATATTGGTATTTATGCCGTTTTGCATATTATTCTTTTATCCTTATCGTTTTTTAATTTTAAAGAGAGGTTTGTATAAATATTACATGCAGGTTGAACTGGGGCACCTCCAAACCTTTGGAGATGATTCACTTGTACCTCATATGACTAAAGTTCAATTAATTCAATTATGTTTATTATTATTATTATTATTATTTAAAACGTTTTACATTTTAACTAAACTATTATGCTATTTTATATTATAGTATAAATCATGTTTTATGTCATTGTATATTTTATTTCAATAGAATATTTTCTTAATTATTTTATTTAACGTTTTCTCTTTCGTCTTAATACAATATGCTTCCTAGTAAAGTAGCATATTATACTGTATACTGCAGTCTATAGTGTAGTAATGTGCAAACCTTTCTTAATTCTGGACACTGGGATATGTTACTGTATATACTGCTATTATTACTACACGTGCATCTAATACAGTATGTAGTCCAAATATGTCTTAATGAAACATGATTTATACTAGCCAATAGACAAGTCAGTCTAATGTATCAGCACTCAGTATTTTTCAACTAATATGAAAATAAAGTAAAGAAATAAAATGTCCCTGCAGGTGCTACAGCTGCACTGCAGGTGTGGTCAGTAAGTGAAATATTAACTTATATATACTTCATCCATTTAAGCAGTGGGTCAGTTGAATATTTCCTAGATATCATTAGACAAACAAACCAAATAGTTGATTAACACCAATAGCGCACCTTTACAAGTGGCATTGATTTAAACCCTAAGTAAACCTCATTCACTGCTTTACCCTCGCACCACTCTGCAACATGACACTTTGTATGACGTATTCTGATGTCCTACTGAAGATCAGTGCAGGTAAATGTGTGACTTGTTCTATTTTAGGCCGATGTGGCACACTGACTGGAGTCCCAGGCGTGACTGAACTGATTCCCATTAGTAACACACACGCGTGCAGACTCTCACACCACTGCAGCATTCGAAGCAGGAAAATGTAAATGCAATGTGTAAAACCGGTTACAGTCTGTGAATTCAGCTCGCTTTCATTCCCTCCTCTGAACTTGTTCACTCTTGAATGGCAACCAGGCATGTAGAGGGAAAAATGAATGTTCAGAAAATACTTTTAATTACTTTTACAGGGCTGATTATTGCACGTTGGGTTAGAACTGTAATTTGTGAGGAAACAGGATCTACTAACAGAGACATACACAAATGCTTGTCTTCTGGGTAATCACCCACTGGAAGCAACACTTCACCTTTTTGTTCCCCTCTGACACATGCTGCAGCACAGGTGCAGTGTTTGCACCCTCAGGTGACAAAGGCAGGGCCGTGATTACAATCTCTGACTGTGAATATGAATCAGGCGGTGACTTGATCACTCCGCCGACGTCACAGCACGGCCGGCTGCCATCGGCTTGACGTGTCTCCGTGGTCAGATTATCACAGCTGTGCTCGGGACTTACAACGTTATGTGCTTGAAATATTCTCGGATGGTTCTCAAACACGCGTGCTGCTCTGTATGCTACATTCAGGGGGTGTTGGAAATATCACAAGTGAATAAATGGTAGGAAAAGGAGAGCATGTCAGTAACCACTGGTGGTTATGATGTAACTGAAAGCAAACAGCTAATGGTGTTGTGTGCTTGTGCAGAATGCATATTTGTTTATATCAATGCCATTAAGACATCACTTTACATCGTTTTGTATTTGTTCTAGCACTGAAACATAAAAAAACGGTGCTGCTTGCATTATTTGGGCAAAACTGTCCACTGCAAAACATGTTTTAAACTATTCTGTTCTAACCAAAAGTACTGGAAAAACAAGTTTAAGTTTAAACTTGTCACACGTGCAGTCTTTGAACGCAGCACTGGATACAGAGGCTTGAGTAGAGTTATGTAGTTGCATAGTATCTTTTGGCCCTTGGTTTGCTGTATGGTAATATGATTAATCACAAATGAATTTATAAATGTGCACCACGTAAGCACAATATAAAAAGTACATGGCACAGTGCATGGTACAGTTAGGTGGTTGACAGCAGTGGAGCCACATATACATGTTTTTAATGATAAAGGGAAGCGTTGCATTTGCCAGTTTACTCACAGTGGGGCTCTGTATTTGGATTCTCCAGCAGTTTGTAATAGTGTATTAGAGGTGGTAAGACTGTTTCATGCCCTGTAGATTGCAAGTTCAGACATCTTCAGGACAAAGAGGCCCAGAGAAGAATGTTTGGTTTTCATTGCAACCAAGCAAAACTTAATCTGATGTCACTTCCTCTTTGATTGGAGGTGTGACAATCAGGGAAATCAGATAATCAGCCGGATCACATTAGCGCGGTGCAAACCCCCCCTGCTCTTTTTAACATGCTTCTCTCCCGCAATTGATAAAGAGATTAGAATCAAGCAGATTAAAACATGGTCACGAGATAATCCTGGGTTACTTTCGACTCAGCGCCCTAAATCTGCCCGGTCATCAACTGACACTGCACAGGCTCCAGAGCCACTGTCAAAATCAATTAAGTTTATACCGTCTCTTATGTAACCCAGTTATATGGAGATCTACTGTGACTATTTTCATACATTGACAAAGTATTGTGCAGCGTATACGGTATTTGCAGCAAAATAGTTTGGGACTCTTTGACATTATGCCTCTCTACTGAATTATTGTGATGTGCAGAGGATTTCCACTTCTCTGTATTTGCAATATTTGGCAAAATAAAGCAATTGTTCAATATTAAGGCTGCAACTGACGATTATTTGAATTACTGATAACTCTTGATAACCTTTTTAATTAATCTAGTAATTGTTTGGTCTATAAAATGTCTGATAATAGTAAAGAATGGCCATTATAACTTCTCAGATCCCAAGATGACACATTCCAAATGCTTGTTTTGTGTGACCAACAGTCCAAACCCCAAAGATATTCTGTTTACTATCAAATACAACAAAGAAAAGCATCAGTTCTTCACATTAGAGAAGCTTGAAGCAGTCGAATACTTTCCAGCTGGAAACTAATGAATCGATGTAAATATGTGCTTTTCCAAGTAGCTTAGGTGTAAAAGACAAGGTTTTTTTTTATAGTTGACTGCAGCAACAAACAATAGCAATGCACTGGATGGATTGGATGGATGGCTCCGGGGGCAGTTTCATTGCAGTCTGCCTCCCATACTGAACCAGTGAAGACATGCTCTCATGCCAGGAGATGATGTAATTTACTCCACAGTCCCTCCACGTGTCCCTGTGATCACCATCAATCTGTCCACACGGGTTTGGCAGCTCCGTAGTATCTGCAGTATACATGTGCTGCTGTGTTTTGTATTAAAGACAGTACACGCCTCTGATTGTGAACATGCTGTTGCTCAGCGTGTGTGCTACTGACCGAGCCTGCAGAAATTCGGGTCACTGTGCTTCCGAGACGTCCAGGTGAGCGTCGCGGGCGGTCCTCTGCTGCCCTCTGGCGGTAGAAACGCGCACTGCAGCTGGTTGAATTGCAACACAATAACATACAGTTTGCACGTTTGTGACAATGGATGAGTCATTACTTAAAGGTGTGAGACATAAAGTCCCTCATGCACATGGTGCTCCCCTGACATCTTGGTTTGAGTGATACTGACATCAGCGTTACCGTAGCAACTGAGCTGGAAGCTCATGTGAAAATTAAAAAGACTTGTTCAGACACTACTCCAATTAATCTTTTTGGTTTTGAATGTGATATATTTCCAGTAATACACCACGTCTTGGTAATTTTGCTTGATTTGGAGGAGGTTGTGTACCGGATGGTTTCTTGGCTCTAAACAGTCTCCAGGAAGTTGCTGCTCCCGGACAAGAAATAGTCCGGCACATAACCCCTTGTAATAACTATTTAAAGGACTAACATTTTAAAGATATTCCCTTTAAAATGCTTATTTCTAGTTACTTTTAAGGATATTTGCATTTGCCTGAAACTCCCCAGTTTACTCTTTGCTACCTGAACGAGGACTGCAGTTATCAAGTCCATTTCTCGTCTTTGGTTTGTTTGGACTTGTCTTGGACTTAACATCCGTGGTCTGGACCTCAGCCCTGATCAGAATCTGCCTTAAAACCTCTAACATGTACAATATGTGTTACTTGTACAACCTGTAATTTAACGCCACATATTCCCAAAAATATTCCCAAGAACATACTTAAATGTCCTTACAGGCTAAGTGAGAGCTCATTTACATCCGTTCAGCCTACAGTCATTCTGCTCGACTGTGAACCGTTACAGTGACTACCCACACAATGACGTGAAACCTGGGGGCAGTACAGTTGTGAACTCCTGTCATCGCTTCATTTATTTACAAAAAACAGAAATAAAGACATGGTTACAGAGAAAAAAAAATAACCAAGACATAAAATGTAGAGTCAAACAGACGACACCGGTTACATGAGATGTGTCACAAGAGCATCGTCTATTTATAGTTTTTAAAAAGGAACAAAAACACGTTTACTGCTACTGGTCTATCGGATGATTGGTGTGGCAGTCTGCATCCTCCAAAATTTAAATTTAATTTAAACGCAGTGGCTTCGTCTCGGTGTTTTCCGCTCTAGAACTTGAACTCTTTGTATTTCTTGGCGCCGCCTCGTGTGTCCTGCGGCTGGGCCTTCCTCTTCTTTTGCTGTGCGGTGACAAGCAAGCAGAAAGGGGGGGAGGGGAACGAGGCGATTACTATTATATGTCACTACAAAGAGACGAAAGTGAAAACCAGCCTCCCACTTTCCTTTAGTATAAAGAGTTCAGTGTTTATTTTATCATGTGGAGCTTAAATATAACCAATGTATTTATATGAAGAAGGACTATAACTTTAATAATGGCGTGGATTCGGTGTCCCTGTACCTTCTGTTTAGCAGCGTGCTCAGCCACCATGTCGCTGAAGTCCTCTTTCTCCACCTGGGCCTGCTGCTCTCTGACGTGCTCCTCGTACTTCTGCGTCATGGCCATGGGGTCCAGCTCCAACTCCTCCGGAGCCAGAGCCACCTCTACGCCCTGGGACTCCTGCCCTCCGCCCGCCTTACGACCCGCCATGGCCTGAAGAGAGCAGAGAGGGACCAGATTGAAGGCACAGTTTTAGGCAGAATCCGGACGCGTTTACACTCCTACACACACACAAACACAGCTCATCTCAAGCCCACGCGGCTGTCTTACCCCCGACACGTCGTAGATGTGTGTTGACGCCATCATGGCTGCTCCTACGGGGCCGGTTCGTCTCTCTGGGAGCACCGTGAACAGCTGAGGCGTCTCATTTCTACGAGACCAAGAAAACAAGCGTTGGCTTACATTAGTCACTGTTTATGTATCCCAAATATCGACCATATCTCTAAATGATTGTTGGTTACAGACGAATGTGGCTGGTGGTCACTTTCAAAGTTTCTTACCATATGAAATACACAAGAACAATTATATATATATATATAAATGTAAAACAATCTTCTATCTGATGAGTACGGGCAAATAGCTGATCCATTAACTCACAGCGGTTGTTAATTCCACATTTTTGGGCAGTAAAACAGCAGTTAGTCATAACTCATGTTTTAGATGAGCAATGACATTTTAACGATATTTTATCCTGTAAACTTTGCATTAATGTTTTTATTTGTCACATTCTAACGTCTGTAATCCATTAGCTGAAAACGTTCCCTCTGTTTCTAGTGTGCGGCGCACTAAAACAGCAGGATGAAAATTGGAGGAGGAAATGGGAAATTAAAACAGCGGCACTGCTGCGACAGTACAGAGCGACACTCACCCATCCATGGCCTCCTCGATTTTCTTCTTCCTCAGCTCGATCAGCTCTGGGGTCTCCATGCCGGCGGGTACTGACGAGAAGCCTCCGGGGGTGATCAGCCCGCTGAAATACACAAAACAGACATGCGGCTCATGAATGCATCTGTGTGTTTGCAGGAATATTATGCGGTTTAAACATGTAAATCATGAACGCATGAACACACAAAGGAGCGTTCACATAGAAGTCGCCAAGAAATCAAACGCCTCATCAAGTGAACCTCTAATCAGACCTGCTGCTTTCATCTGTTGATTTTATAATTACATGCTAAATGATGTCTGTTGCTCTGCGTTGACGTTTAACCTTGGAGCTCGCTTCAAAGAGCGTGTCGTTATCGGCCCACCGTGATCGTCACTCCTCATGATTCCTATTTTGTGACGATCTGAGTGTCAAGTACCTGTCGGCCGGTGTGAAGAATCCAGTTTCGTCTGGTTTCTCTTCGTCGCTCTCCTCCTCCTCCTCTTCCTCTGATGACTCCTCATCCGACGGCTCCAGTTCTCCCCACGGCGTGTGATCCACCTCCTCCTCTTCCGCTTTGGCCTGACCAGAAACAAAAACACGGCAATTAACGATCTGGGTGTCTACAACCCTCCTGTTGTTAGAGGACTAACAAGAGAAAGGAAACACCCAATAGAAACACGTCTAGCAGAATCAACAGCGTAACAAGAAGACCTCTGTATTTCTGATGAATGTAAAGCTTAAAATCTTTTCTGTTCAAGATTCTGAGAAAACTAATTTCATTTAGAGCTGTTTGCATCACTGTTGATGTTCACACTGTGGGAAAACAATGTTTGTGTCTATAGTCGTTTCATTATATTCGTTTTGAGAAATAAATGTGTTTGTTTTTAGTTCATTTTTTTCAGTGGCAGATTAAGGACACGCAGCCAAAGGATGGTGGTGATGTCTTGAATACATTTCCGAACTTTTCCAGGAAGAGGAAGAACATTTTTCATATCACATGAGATTTACACTTTCTGCAAAGAACGTCCAAGAACCCATGAGTTGTGTGTGTGTGTGTGGGTGTGTGTGTGTGTGTGTGTGTGTGTGTGTGTGGAGTCCTGACCTGGAAGTCTGCAGCATTGGTCCCAAACACGTCGCCGTAAAGAGGTTTGCCCATTTCGTCTACCGGCGGCTTCCCCCAGCCTCCGGCGTGATAACCGAACGTACAGTTCTAACAGGCGGCGGAGGATGAAGAGAGGACGAGAAGAGTTAAACACACTGACGTGCCGGTGTCATCGTCTTTACTGTAGTACAAGCACATAAAGAACACTTACGTCTGGGATGGGGGAGTTGAGTCCGGGGATCTTGAGATTGGGGTAGGAGGGAGGGGGGCCGTACCTCTGCATGGCTATCAGCCAGGGAGGAGGCACCTTGTGGGCGTTCTGGGGAAGAAGAGACACCGTCAACACAAGCTGGTCCGTGCTCGAGTTTTAGAAAACAAAGAAAGTCTCGGCTGTCGTGTTCCTCTCCTCGTCGGAGTGGCTGAATAAACGAGTCTCGTCTTACAGCAGGAGATCCGTTTTCACAGGCTGCGCGTTCGTGCATTTAACAGCAGTAACAAGGAGAGCGACACAGCGTGATAACAGGGAAAGTGACACAATAGCAGGGCAAACACAGTAAGGCAGCTGACATGTTGTTAATCTCATACAACGCAGGATGTTCTGCACGCGGACATATTTCTCTACTATTTGAGAGACGTTTCACTTCATTTTACTTACGGGTCCCACTGGCATGCCCAGAGCGATGCGCAGCTCGTCAGACAGATCACCCGGCTTCTTCTCTTTCAGACGGGTTTCAAACTCTTTTCCCTGCAGAGACACAGAAACACACAGCAGGTCACTTGGTGATCGTCATGGAACAATATTGAAGGAAATAAAGTTATTTAACAAGTTCTTCACACACGATATGAAGAAGACGTTGACAGGATGTAAAAGAAAAGTGGGGGTCTGGTACCTCGTAGTAAAGGTCTCCGTGGATGGTGAGTTTGGGTTTGATCTGCCATTTGAAGAAAGCGTCGTGGAGCTTCTGGTAGTCGATGTCGATCTTTCCCATCTTGGGACGAACCTTCTCTCTCATTTTGGTTTTCATGGTTTTGGCATCCTCCTGTGAACGGACAATAAAACAAAGAAAAAGAAGAAGCTCCGTGTGAATTCTGCTGCTTGTTCTTCTTTAAACACAGAGAAGTTGAAAGGAGTGGCTGGAAGAGGAATGTGCGTCTCTCTGGTGACCCACCTTCTCCTGCAGGGCCTCCCTCATCTCCTGGATACCCGTTTTCTTGATGAACTCCGGCAGCTCGAACGGAGGCTTCTCTATGCCTCTCTTGCCCTGCAGGTACTTCCTCTTGAAGCACCAGTGGCGGGGCACCGGCACCGTGTTCCTGGTGGCCTTCAGGTGGACCAGCAGCTTGGGCTCCTGAGCCGTAACATCGTGCATCTCCACGACATCGGGACGAGCCACCAGCTGGAGCAGAGGCAGGAAGACAAATGAGATGAATGTGAAACCACAACAGCACACAAGTATTGTGAAAGTAATCTCGAATAGTAATGATGACCATTAGTCTTATTTACCTGCTTGAGTTCAGCCACAGTCAGCCGGTTCATCCTCCTCAGCTTCTTCTTTGAGAGTTTAGGTACATCTGGTCTGATGTCCTGCGTGTGAAAAACAAAATGTTTGACATGTAAACCAACAGGATTTCGTTCTTTCTCTCCGGTTTCACAACAGCTGGAAGGATTCAAACCTCGTCGCTGTCGTCGCTGTCTTTCCTCTCGTCCTCAAATCCCTTCTTCCGCAACATGGCCGTCTCCTGCTTCTCTGCCTTCTCGGGCTCCTTCTCCTTCTCTTTCTTCACATCATCGGTCAGCTAGGACAGAGGAGGAAAGTGACGCGTTATAGCAAAACTAAAGCAAATGCCAGAATGCACCTGAAGGCAACACAAAAACAATCACCTGTCGTTCAGGGTTTGTAAACCAAACATTTCTGGACACTGAAAGCCTTTATCATCACATCTCAAGTGTTACTATAAATGTCAGGAGACCACAAACACATGACAACGGGATAGTTTCATTTGAAATATTAGAACATTTCTGGTTTACGGGAGATTAGATGAAACACCGGATTGTGTTGAAAAAGCTTTTTTCAAGGAGTAGAATCAAATTCAAGCATATGCTTTACATGCAGTGTAAGTCAACAGTGCTCTGTAGTCACCTTGAACGCCTCAAAGATCCTCTTGAAGAAGATGTAGTTGGGGTCGTAGATCTCCGGCTCCTCAGTGACGTACTCGATCTCCACCTCGGACTCCTTGTCCTTGTCCTTCTCTTTGTCCTTCTCCTTTTCTTTGTCCTTTTCTTTGTCCTTGTCTTTGTCCTTGTCCTTGTCGCTGCCCTCCTCCTCCTTCTGCTGCTGCTTCTGCTCCGCCAGCTCCTTCTTCTCCTGCGCTCGCTTCTGTTTGCTCTTCTTCTTGCGGTTTCGGCGTCTCCGGTTTTTCTGAAGGGAAAGGTTGGTTCATGAATTCAAAAATGTGTTCAAAGATAATTATTAAAAAAAAACATTACATGTCCACGGCCAACTTGTTTATCTTCGAAGGTACAATCACGAGGCCTGTTTAGGGTGACGCCTGTGTCCGTTTAGGTTCTGGTTTTCACAACAACACGTGACCTCATTTATGAACGGGATGTGACTCAAACGTCCAGGGTGAATTTCTCAGCTGCTGAATCAGCCTCTGAATTACCATAAAACAATGAGTAACGTGCTGTCGTAACAACAAACAGCGGAAATGTGACAAGTACACAACTGTGATGCTGGTTCTATATAGTATTAATAGACTTACATCTCTCTTAGATATCTGGCCGTCATCGTCCTCCGTCTCAGACATGATTGGTGCAGAGTTGTCCATCTCTGCTCCCTCGTCATCTTCCTCCTCTTCAGAAAGGAAGATAAACACAAACGGATTATAAACTGAATGCTCCCACATCCCAGCATCTAACCTCCCTGTAGACAAATATTCCAGTAAAGTTGTTACGAGTCTTGAACTGTCAAAGTGTTTTCTGTTCTTTAGTCAAAGTGAAACGACGCAGCTGCACTGACCCGCGGGGTCGGTGAGCTGCTCCTGTCGGATCTCCTTCAGCTGGAGGATCTTCTCCAGGGCTTGAGGGATCTTGGGCCCGCTGATGCTCACCTCCTCGCTCTGCCAGGGCTGAAATGGAAGCAAAAAACAAAACTAAGAATGTAGCACAAGGTAGTCCCCAGCTGTCAATCAATGAGAGATCCAAGTCCGTGAAAAAGAACAATCACGTCCCGATTTACACAAATAGAAGACATTTTTATTGATTTTAAAGCTAAATCAGTCTCTCGGCTTCAACTGGGATGATTATAATAATAATGTTTGGACATGTATGACAGACATCTGCTTACCTCTCTGTTGTCTTCTCCTGGGGGAGGTGGGACTCTCTGTTTCTGGGTGGGCAACATACTCACACCAGGAGGCAGCGGCGAGCGAGGATCCAAACCTGCACAAACAACAAGTTCGCAGGCGATGAAGGTTTGTTATTAATGCGATCGTTTACACCAAACGTGGTTTAAAAAGTTGGCCCATAAACCTCCCTGGAGACCTCAAAGCCCCCCCCCCCCCCAAGACTATAGATAAAACCACTGTCATTTCTGGAAATACGGTTCCGTCTTTACACGAGACTGAAATCATGATTAAAAGTGTTGAGTAATGTGCAGCGGGAATAAAAAAATCTTCAACATACCTCTCACTACGCTGACAGGGGGCATGCCTCTGGGCCCCGCCATCTTGGCCATCTCCTGCTGACGCTCCTGTTCCAGCAGCACTGCAGCCTGAAACACAAGGGAGGGAGGATTCAATTAAATGCATGGTTAAAAAAAAGAAGCAGAATCGAGTGTTGGAACAGGAGGTAGAGCAGTCCATTGATCCAAGAGTTGGCGGTTCGATCCCGGCTTCTCCTGTCCGTGTGTGTGTGTCCATGATCAAGACACTCAGGGGGTGCTCCCGTTGGGCAGGCCAGTGCCCGGCAGTGCTCCGCCCCCACCCGAGTGTGTGTGTGTGTGTGTGTGTGAGATAGAGAGTGAGTGTGTGTGAATGGGAGGCGAGGTTGTAGAGCACATTGTCCATTAAGGTAGAGAAGCGCTGTATAAATACAGTCCATATGGCATTTAACTTTTATGACGGGATTCTTTTATTAATTTGGAAATGTAAATATTTGGTTTAATGATTTTAGTGACACAAAGGTGAATTATTTACAGCAGGGACGTTTCCTAAGAATGTATTTTTCAAATCTCTAAATCTGAAGCAAAGCTCTACCTGATGATCCACTAAGTGACTTTATCTAACAGGTGGACTACATTCACTGTCTCACCCTCTTCTGCTGATCCAAAAGATCGTGTTCATCTGTGCCACGGGAATCACCCTGTGACACAAAGAAACACTAACGACTGAGCAACAGTCAAACTAAAGTATGTTATGCCTAATCCTGCATTTTAATTTTATTTACCAAAAAAAGCAGGAAGTTCTTTGTTCGTTGCTCTACACTGACTTTTAACTTTAAACTTTAATCTGGCAGCTGTCGCCTATATGTGGGGCAGTTGTTGCTGTGGTTTAATTTAGATTCTACTATCCAGAGCAGATATTTTAGTTTTCTATAATTTAAGTTCCTTGCTTTGATGAAAGATGTTTTAGGGACGTTTTTTGTCTTACCATTTCACAGACGTGATTGCATCTCATGTTTGTGTTTTTAAGGTTTTTAAGGATGCAACAAATGGACGACGCAGTCAGTAAACTTGTGGTCCAGCCGCCCTCACCTGCTGCTTGGCTCTCTCCTCCTGCTGCAGCACCATGGCTGCTCTCTGCTGAGCCATTTTCAGCTGATCATCCTGCGACAGGCCGGGAGCGGGCAAACCCGGGGGCTCCAAACCCATGTGGATGCCGGGGGGAGGGGGCCCTCCGGGCATCATGCTCATAGCCTGGAGCATGCCTATACCAGGAGGCATGGGTGGCATGGGCATTGGGGGCAAGTGGGGCATTCCTGGCATCTGGAGAGGAGAACGGAAGGTATGAGGGCGTGAAGTGAACTCACACTAATGCTGGTAGTGAAGCTTCATACTTGTTATTCTTTAATTCACACAACATGAATTGTGACACTAATATTTACTGTGGTGGTGTATAATAAGTAGCCCCCTTATGTTAGTGAGAGACATAAGGGGGCTGTGTAGTATTACCATTCTACTGCTTTAATTGCTATTTTGCCAAATACCAGTGCCTTTTGATGATGTCATGATCACAATATGCCAAAATTGCAGCATTTAAAATCAACATCTAGGAAAATGTTCGAACAAACAAGGGTTTTCCATTTAGAATGAAACAATGGTACTACACCATCATACACTGTAGCATCAGCATTTTCCATGTGATGCGTGACATTTACCTGGGAGCCCATTGGTTTGTCGTCATTGGGTTTGCTCAGGAGCATCCCAGTCTGCAGAGAGTGAAACACATGTCATGTTACATGTCAACACTCAAGACGCTCAACATCAATACAAGGGAATCGCGGTTACTTTACCTGCATCATGTAGCCTTTCAGTCTGTCAATCAGCTCCTCTCTGGGACCTGAAAATGAAGAGAAATTTAATTAAAGGAAGAAATGTAGGCTCTACTGTTAACAAAAGCCATTGTATAACATTGCACTGACACTTCTATGAATATAATTTGTGTTTGACACACTAGAAAACCCCTCATGAACACTACACGGACTAGCTGAAAAGTTAGCTAACCATAACTGTGAGCGGTTAGCTAAATCAATGGGCTGCTTACCTGCCGGACCTCATACACGCTGTTAGTGATGCTTTCAATACATTTTCTTGGCATATTATTTGCGTTATTAACGAATTACTCTCAAAAGAAAGCGTAATCACTCCGCAGGCCTCGCTTTAGCTTATCGTTATTGCAACGGAAGAGTTGCGTTTTGCTAGCTAGCGTTAGCAACTGACTAGCTACCATTAGCTAAACACAGTCCTTGTTTCCGAGCGCTCTCCGTTTTTCCTGGTCTTTTCTTACCCATCGTGGGCGCTCCCAGCTCCGCCAGCTTGGACTGAAGCTCCGGGTGGCTCCATGTGTTCAATGCCGCAATAGCACTCCCTAAGTCCGATGGGAGGGAATCGGTACCCGGTGGTCCGTCGGATGCCATGTTGAGATTCTCTCAGTGGAACAACGGCGGCAGCGGAAGACACGCGAGCGGCGCAAAGCCCGACGGGAAGTTCTCTGCCGCACTCCCTGCTGGGACATGAAGTCCGAATAGAATAACATCGAATTTACTAATTATAGCCTCTAGATGTCAGTGTTGTCTCCTTGAATCTTGTTTGACATCCGTATAACCTTTCTTTATGGGTTGGTGTAACATTTTTATACATTTTTAAAGCTTTTGAAGTTTAGTAAGACAATGATTTTTACATTGACACAACTTTGAAATGTCCTTTAGTCTGTATGTGTAAAGTAGTTTAAAATGTAAAGTAAGTAAAGTTCCGGCACAGTGTCCTACTTGAGTAAATATAATTAGTTAAATTCCAGATCTGATAAAGGTCAGGCTACATGTGGACACACTACCTTCCATTATAATGCACAATATGATAAAAACATGCTGTTTTATTATTAAAACTGTATATAATGCCACAGTCATTTCCTACAATGTGTTTACATCGAACCTAAACAAGACTGGACTGCTTTGTCAGGAAGAATATGCTCTAATGAAACAACCACATGAAAGCAGAGTGTATAAAGCCCTCCCTTTCGCTGTAGTGTGGTTTATGATTAGCGGGCACTGCGCAGACGCACTGGGTGAGCGCATTAGTTGCACTAAATCAAAGGGGAGGCAGCGGAGCGTTTCTGTTCTACATAATAAACGCTGCTAGAGAGAAGGGGAGGGGCCGGACCTACACTAAACATGGAAGGAAAAACTGAAAGTCAAGCTGCACACTGAATGTCTAAATATCGGGATTTTTTTTACAGGAAACAATCAGCAAGGTAAATATAACATTCCTTCGTCAACACTGGTTTGGCTTTACAGTTTGTGTCGCGCCGCAGGAAGATATGCGTCTTAAATGCTTTTGACATCCTAGTCTGAACTTTAAAAAAAACATATATAGCCTATAAGGAGAGCTTGAAGTTTGTGAAAACTGTAACCAGTCATCTAAACCAAACTCCCCAGATAAGACCAGTCCCTTACAACTCCTACAACTCCACAACACCACGAAGTCTTCCGGTTGAGCGGTTATTTGCGTAAACATCTCGTTGTCGCTCGCAGATCTTTCTGCTCTGTGCGTGCGGATACGATCTTTGATAGCGAAAACGAGATCGCCCAGCTGTTCGTGTTGTTCAACTTGAGAAAGTTGCAGTTTGACAACTGGACAGTGTGTCTCCTCTCATGGACCTCACCTCCCCCCGCTTATCTGTGTGAGCCATATGTCCCCATATAACAATCTAAAACAGCATTTATTCTTCCAATTGGACACTGCGCGTGTCTAGTTTCTCTGCAGCTCTATTTTCTCCGTGGCTGTAAAACAAACACTTTGGATATTACTTTTGTTTTTACAGTGTTTGGAATATGAACCCTGCATGCAGAAATACACCAGAGGCGGTCAGATGCTTACTCATAGCACAAACACCCGAGCAGCGTGTATTTAAGCAGCCTTGAGTCCGTCACTGTGTCGTGAGAAGGAAACTACTGGCACAACAGCCGCAGACACACATCAGCAGAAAAGCAGCAGTGACACGCAGACTAACTGCACTGTACTTTCAAAACCCCCGTGTGACTGCTGCCGATTGTGACCCCTTACAGTTGCTCGGTAAACAGCGGGATATTAAGGAAAGCAGCTAATTTCCTGCAGAGACAAGGTTCTGCTCTACCTGGGCGTCTGCGCGGTCTGATCGCCGGCGTGATTGGCTGCCGCAGCGTGACGTCGAGTTGCGTTTCTCCAAAAGGTGAATCTGCGTCAACGTGACGGTCCCGCACCGCGCCCTGAACGCCTCACCCGGTTCAAATGAATGGGGAAACCTGCTTTTTCTACGTGAATTCCACCTCTGCTTTTCTATACTAGAAGTGTTTCCACACTAGCTATGTGACCCACATCTTCTCCCCATAACAGCTAATAATAACATACTATGTACATAACTTCATTCCTCCTTTAGTAGAGGCACCAGGTGACTGGTATCATGTTGGTCGCATATGACTGCATTTCATTTCTTGGTCTGGTATGGATGAAATATCATGTTGATGCCTTTGGAGTTATTTCAGTACACCGCTGTGATATAACACATAAACACACTATGTCTTGGTTTGTGTGCAAGGGCATATTTCCATAATTTAATTTACTTCCTCATCTATTTGAATAAGGCCCAGCAGAGTCTGGATTGTAATTCAGCTCCGTGTTAGGTAGCTGCTGGTGAAAAAGCCTGGAGGCCTTTCTTTATGTGTCTGGACATGCAGCCTACAGCTAGTCATTTTTCATAGACCACTACCTGCACTGAGGCGGAGTATATGTGTGAGTGTGTGTATAATGATGTGTGTACATATATTTCACATTTGTGGGGAAATTAAATATTCATTAGAACCAGATT
The DNA here is from genome assembly GCA_036023655.1 of Nannoperca australis. Lineage (NCBI taxonomy): Eukaryota > Metazoa > Chordata > Actinopteri > Centrarchiformes > Percichthyidae > Nannoperca > Nannoperca australis. Next base: position 26,504 of record JAVQJD010022626.1, read on the forward strand.
GAACTCACGTTGGGCTGAGTAGGAAGCAGAGATAAAAAAAAAAAGTTATACTTTGTTACAGTAATGCCAGCACACATACTTTAACTGATATTAAAGTAGCTTAAAATGATCAAATATGAATAAAAAAAGTTCAGTCTACAGTAATTACTGCAGCAATATTTCAGTATAATATGTGTGTGCACTGTAGGTTTGGGATCTGTAGTAATAGTTGCAGTAACAGTAATAACAGTAGATTCAGTAGCAGCTGCAGAAGTAGAACTCCTTGAAGAAGTAGTCAGACATCCGTGGACATCCGTGACATGACATTTTTATTTAGCATGATTGTTTTTGACTTTTTATTTTCCAAAACAGGTTACAGTGTAATATTCAAGACACACAGCGCAACATATTCCTCGTGTATAAAGAAACATGGTCTATTGGTGTATGGCACAAACCTAAAATGAAGCATTTATTGTCTCGTTAAAAAACAACCAAAGTGAAAAACCTTTTATAAAGCAGAATTTGACCAAAAGTCAAAGAAGTCTATGTGAACCCTTATGTTCAGGTACTCTAACATTTTCTATAGAAACCGGTGAATTTGCTGGTCTCCCTGAAGAGGAAAGGCGTTGTTTGTTTGTGTGATTTAGGTGAGACTGAAGACAAAGTCCATTTTGTGTTTTGTTAGAAAGAGTACCTTAGTTTTGGTACCAATACCATAGCAGCAGGAGTCACAGCACTAGCAGTGGTAGATCTCGTACTGCTCGCTGGCTGCTGTAGCTGTAGTAGCTTAGTAGCAGTAATAATAACTGTAGTGCTCTAGTGGTGGTAGTAGTAGTTGTAGTAGTACCCTTGCTAGCACCAGTAATAGTGGAAATTGTAGTAAAAGCATTGCATCTTTCACAATTTCTCAATCTCTCAAAACAAGCCAATAAAATCCTGCACCAGACTTGGAGACCTGTTGTTACGTGTTCTGTTCTCTGGCTCTTGGCAGGAACATTTTTCAGTCCGTGAACTGGGCTGTTTTTGATGGGTGTGGTTCACAGCGAGCAGTGGAAATGGCAACAGGGCTCTTCCTCGTTCTCTGAGCCAATGAGAGCCAAACTCTTTTCAGCTGCTTGTGTGAACGACAGCCGAGTCCTGTAACAGAAAGAGTGTTAGCGGAGAGTTGAGCTAAAATGCTAAAAAATAAAACCCGCGTGTGTTTTAAAGACGCAGAACGTCAGGACTACAAACACAGACGAACTGAGATGACCTGGGCACGAAGCTCCTGTTATGTCGAGAGTTTCTGTGGCAGTAACGACAGCTTACACTTCCTCCTCTCTGGCTCTGCTTAATTAAAGAGTTGGGAGAGAGTTTTTGCTCTCACATTTGCCTTCGATGTGCATCAAGATTCACACGAAACCACATATTCTGTCAGGCCTGTGCACAATAAATACACTACACACACGCACACACACACACACACACACACAGAGCTACCACCCACTGTTTGGATGTTACAACAGTGTGATTAAACATTGACTTTAATACGTTTCTGACTGACACCGTGTACACAGTCAGTGCCGCAGTAAAAGTAGCGCAGATATTCCTATTGTGACTAATCTCTTTGCTATGCATAGTGAGCATGTGTGTATATAGCTGACTGAAAAAGAAAAGGGAGGGCTCATTTGCCTCTTTAAACCCTGCATGTTTGTAAAGAGGGCGTGCACAGCTGCTGCTTTTGTCTACTTCTAGTTTGTCAGGTATAGAGCAATGTATGGAGTCGCAACTCTTTTCTGTTCAGCATCTGATTTTGAACTTCTTTTTTAGTGTTTAGCAGCTGGCGGGACAAGGAAAGACTGGAACCCTGCACTCCTGTTGGCCTCAGGACAAGAAAGACAGCAGCTTGCGGTTGTTATTGCATTCGCAGCGTCCAGCTACAGGAGAACCACAGGTACCGCAACCAAGCAGCAGCCTGGTCGCGTCAATATTTAATAGCTTTTTAATGGCTACTGATGTTCATGCTGATTTTATTATTGAGCCTTGATGCCATTACCGCCTTATATCAGATTTACATCAGCACTGTGCCAAAACTGTTGCCACGCCAGGTCACAATTGCCTTATTCATTTTTGCCACATCTTTACTTCTTATTGTAGTTCCACACAAACGTCCAACAGAGACAGCTGACCCCACAAGCTCAGGATGCACGAGCCAATTCATGGTACGGGCATGGCCGCCAGGCTGAGGAACCAGTGGAATCGTGATGATGGTCTGGGACAGAACCACATGGCGGTGAAGTTTCTGAATCAGGACTATGAGAGTCTGAAAGCCCAGTGCCTCCAGAGTGGGAGGCTGTTTGAGGATAGTTTGTTCCCTTCTGCTTCATCGTCTCTGGGATTCAACGAGCTCGGCCCGAGATCCGCCAAGACCCAGGGAGTCTGCTGGAAGAGGCCCAGGGTGAGAAACTCTGTTTGAGTCATTTTGCTGAAGATGTGTTTTAGTGGGGATAATATTATAAATTCTGACTTTTGAGAGTTACGCATATGCAGGAGCAAAACAATCCGGTTTAATGGACGCTACAGTGTGTGTGATTTTAAGGACATGGGCAAGAGTTTGGGGGAAATCTGTGGAGGATATTCGGGAGTGAGCATAACGCCATTCTTTGGTGAACTGTTCCTTTAAGCTTTTTTGTATTTAGCCTTCTGTCAGGAATGATGGGTAGATTTTAATTTCAGGAGATCTGGTTGCTCCAGTTTAGCCAGTTTGCACATGTGAGGTAGAGAGTATCATATTCCTCTTCTCCCTGATTTTTATCCTTCCATGTATCTCCTGAATCTTTTCCTGCTTGCCTGTATCTGTGTTTCTTCCTCTCCCAGTCTCTCATCACTGCTCACTACATTATACATATGCCAGGGTGCTCCCTGTAGCCGAACATAACAGCAAAGAGCGAAGAGGGATTGTCTTCATCAGGTGTTATCGTGGCAGCCCTGAAGACAGCACACTCTCATTACTGTTCAATTTGCACATGCCGTGACAGGACGCTGTTGTCTGTCCTGTAATAGAGCAGCAAGACGAGTCGTGATCTTAAAAGCTGTCAAGGTGGTGATTATCAGCGTGACTGCAGCCTGTCAGCTCCTCTCACAGCTTCCATTGGAGTGAATGAGAGCCGCTGCGCACAGACCACCATGTGTGCATGTGTGTTAACGTGTGTGTCTTTCGGCTCCAGTGCTTCCCGGGGTCTTGTCTCTCAAAAAAAAAAGTCTGATGTTTTATAATGCATGCGCCTCTCCTGCACCACAGGATCTGTAATATTTACGCTGCAGAGGGTTCATGGTGTTCACAACGCCCCAAAAAATCTGTGCTCTGTGCAGCTGTGTCTGTGGGGCACAAGGATAAATGGAATATTTCCTTTTTTATAGCTTCATGTGAGGTTTCTCACGCTCAGGAGTAGAAGTAGAAGTAGAAGATGGTTTATGAGGCAGGGCGATATCGGGAAACGAGGCGTGAACAAGAAACACTAGAATGCAACATTGTTTTCCTGAAATGTTTCAAGTGATAACTGTGAGCCCTCAAACTGAATGCATTTTTAAAGGAGCGGCTTCACATTTGGGGAAATATCGTTGATATTAAGTCATAAGTTGAAAAAATACTCCTTGGAAAAAAGTCTAATATACAGAACTGTTTGTGTTGAATCCTGCGTGTTGCTGCTGCGCCCCCAAGTCTTAGTAAGAAACCCCATCGTGTCTCAGAGAAATCACTATACTGGATGCACAGAGATAAAACTGATTTCATATGTCTGACTGCATCCTGTAGACACTTACTTAAAACTTGTGTTTTACAGTTTAAGTGTATTCTTGTGTCAGAAAACTTACAGGATATTCTGACTTGCAATGTGAGATTTTACAAAAGCATGTGGACTTGTTGAAATCTGTACAAATCATGTCTTGTGTTATTTCTATGGACTAGGCCCTTATCACTTGTCAACACAGTCGGCGTGAGAAAGACAGCAAATGTAACATGTTTGTAAAATGTGTGTCCAAATGCAAGTACAGCACTGATTGGTTTGGTTTGTGCACTGTGTGACAGGAGATCTGCAAGCGGCCTGAGTTCATCTTGGACGGAGCTACTCGCACAGACATCTGTCAGGGAGCTCTGGGTAAGTCCAAGCGGAGGAGTTCAATCTGCATGATTCGTCTATTAGAGGAGAGAAATAGCTTAGACTCAATCGGGTAGAACGTTAAAGTGAGAAATGCTGGAAGAAGCCAAAAGAAGCTGATTGGCTGGAGGCTTTCCAGGTTGCAAGTATAACTGGGAGAGTGTGGATGTAGGAAATAAATAAGTAAAGCTTTCCTCTCCCTCCAGAACCACAGACAACATGCCCTAGAAAGATATGAAGCATTTTTTCTGAGGCCGGGATTTTGATATGTCAGAGTAGAAAAAGCTCCGGTGTAAATGATAATATTAATGATGGCTGAATAAAATGTAGCTGCTTCAGTTTCAGGGCCCTGCTCTTGTGGACAAGAAGTCAAAATGTCTGCTGTGAGGCGAGACCAAATACAGATATACCTGTGTATCTTAAAGGAATAGTTTTTGGAAAATATGCATCTTGTCTTTTTCATCGAGAGTTAGATGAGTAGATTAATATACCCTCGTGTCAAAAAGACAAGGGAAGGTTAGCTTAGCTTAGCATACAGACTGACAGTAAAAACAATCTGCGTGCCCGTCTGTTTCTTGGCAGGGAGCCTGGTCAAGAAAGAGTAAATTCAGCAGTACCTGTTTATTGCCTGAGATGTTTCCCTCTCGACACAGAGCTGCATTTATAATTCATGCTTTGTTTCTCTGCCTCACATCTGTAAACAAGGCCAGCCTCCCTCTGGTTGAGTAGCTCAGGCAGTGCACGCACGCACACACACACACACACACACACACACACGCACACACAAACACACACACACACACACACCAGAGGAGCAACTGAATTACAAAACAATAACCCCACAAATGTTGAGCCACAAAACATAATGCTGCACTTTGTCATACAGCCCAAATGCACCATGACTCAGTTGTCTTTCTAAGTCTTTATAAACCGCACGGGGTTATCTGTTGGACGAGCCACCAGCTGCTTTGAGGGGCTGTCTTTAGATTACATGATGGATAGGAATATTATATTCTTGAATTACTGTTGGTATAGACGTGCAACAGTGTTCAGCATTAATACATGTGACATTAACTAAGAACACGTTATAACCATAGGCGTTAACATTATATATATATGCACAGATATGATAACAGACCAAGCAAAATATTACACTACTCCCATAAAAGAGCAAGTATTGCTACAGTCTTGGACCCGAGCCTCAGCAGGTCAGATAACACTGTTGTTGTTGTTTCTGATGAGATCGCGTGGATGCCGAGAGCCTGCATGTGTGTTGAAACTGCGTTAAGAGAGATGATTAAAGTCAGTCGGGGGTGTTCCTGTCTTCCAACCGAGAAGCTTTTACAATACAATATATATCAAAACAGAAACCCGTGGTGTGATTCCTGCTAACAACATTGTGAAGCTGAAGTCCAGTGGAACAAGTGCCCCTCCCGTTTCTTACAGGGCAAAGCATGTTCAAACACAGTTCCTGACTCTTGTCGTTACTCAGCTGTTAATGGGTCAATTACAGTTTCATCATCTTACTCACAGTCTTCCTACTGAGTGCTCTCGAGTTGGATCTCAGTAGCATGAATGAATTAGACCTTTATGGATAATAACTTCATTAGACTTTGTGTAGGGACGAAGGAGAGGGACGTTGTCAGGATTCTTTAGCTTTATGCTAATATGCGAACAGATGTAGAGTGATGAGGATCTGCTGAATTAGGTTTTTAAATTGGGATTTAATGTCCCACACCTGTTTTACATACACAACCTGCTGTCATTCTTGTTACCATACAGTTTAAATGTATCATGGTAGGACTGAGTTAACATGTTGGGCATTCAGGGCTGATCCAGAGTAATAAAACTGTGTGTGTGTGTGTGTGTGTGTGTGTGTGTGTCCACAGGGGACTGCTGGCTACTGGCAGCCATCGCCTCGCTGACCTTAAACGACAACCTCCTCCGCAGAGTGGTTCCCCAGGGACAGGACTTTGGGCCTGGATACTCCGGCATCTTTCACTTTCAGGTGACGACAGGTCACCTTCATGCGTTTACATGTTTATTACTGAGGGTAGAAACGCAACAAACACAACACCGACACCTCCCTCCACCCTCACTTTAAATAGATCAATGTAGGAGCGGAGTCTGAATACATTAATAGGCTGCACTTTACTTGTATTTACAATACAGCTCCAGTACAAGACAGTGAGAGATTTACAGAACTCCAAATGTCCACCCACCTGCAGACTAAACCCTCATAGACTTCAGTCCTTTCTATGGAAGTGGATTTCAATTTCTGGCCTTTTAGCTGATGAAGTGTTTGAACTCTTGACGGTACTGACATTGGCACTTTATGCAACATATGTCTGCTGAGATGTAATTTGTATGTAAGGTAGAATATCCCTTTACCTGAGCTTCTAAACTGTCCACACTGTATTCTTCTCAAACCCCCAACCGAGGACCTTTACATCGTAGGTAGATGAAATTACATTTGCCTGTAACTGGGTTAAAGTCCGGAAGTAGGAAATGAATAAGAGCCAGCTCACTTCATTTGTTGTGTTTCTGCCTCAACGCTTCCTTTTGTGTCATTTCCTGTTTGGTGGTTTTCTGTGCTTCAAACCAAAGTGGAAAAGTTTTTCGGTTGCATTTTGATTGTCTGTAGCCGTTTTTAACTTCACACTGATGCATTACAAGCAAACTAAAGTCACTGAGCTGCCAAAGTGAAGCCACAGAGTCTTCTCTGGAGCAGACATGGTGCAGCTGTGAGAGACGCTGTTGATCTCTCGCTGTGGTCGGATGCGTGGCGTCATTTCTGTTTTGAAATTGAGTCGCAGGAAGATCTCCGATGCTGTCGCTTGATCATTTCAGAAACTCACATTCTTTCCTCTCATTCATCCCTTCATTTATTTCTGGCAAGAAACACTGAGCAGCTTACTGATTTATATCCATACAGCTGCAGTACTGGCCTCTAAGGAGCTCTCACTGTATGTGAAACAGTGCTGAAATAATCGGATTAATCAATTATGACGTGGACAGAAATAGTTGCCAATGATTTTACTAATTGATCTGTCATCTTAAGTGATCACTTTCTCCTGCTTTTCTTCATCTCATATACTTTTAAACTGAATCCGTTAATTGATTAAATAAGTATTTTGAAGATAACACCTAGACCAGATCGTGAAGGGATTAAACATGATTTATAGATTATTTTCTAATTAAAATAATGAGCAGTAGTCCTAATGAGAAGTTCCTTGCACAATGGTACGTCATATGTTGAACCAGTAAGTCAAGAGTGATGATTTAAAACTGTATTTTTTCCGGTCACAATCTGCTCTTTTCACACGTTAAACCCCTCTGAGTCATCCAAGATAACTAACCTCTCAGATCCACACCCAGTCAGTCAGTCAGCACCTGGGGGGATTTGAGTGATTTAAGCACACTCCCTGAAAGTGACCAACACCCATGTCACGTTTGTCAAGACAAAACGACTGCTGACAATCAAACACTGATGTTCGCTCGGTGTCACCTCACATGCCTAAAGCAACAGACCAGCTGCTTTTGTTACTTAAATACAAAATATGTGTTCGGTGTATTCCACCTCTGCGGGGCTAGCCGCTGGCAGACTAACCGGCCTCAACAGCTGAACGTTGTTTCACACACAACAGCAAACACGCCAGAAGGAAACACACGAACACACCCTTAGAACCACGGGCACATTTGAGATCGTAGCTGCCGCTCACTGGAGCAGCGACACAGGTCGGATCATAGAGCCCTCGCTCATAAAGCGAGCAGGTGAACCGGACAGGCATTTGGTACAGTATGAGATAGGGAAATCTTGCAGCAGTGATTTAGTAATTATGAGAAGTCTGATTTGAATGTAGTATATTTTACAACCAAAGTGAATCCAAAGGAAAAGTACCCGCGCAAAATCTTTCTTAAAGCAATCAAACCGTATGTTGCAGATAACAGCATGTAAACTTGAACACATTTGTTATAATATAGAGTGATTATGCAAGATGCAGTAATAGGAATAGAAGAGAATAGAAGAGACTGGAGATTAGACTGCAGATTCTATTGTGTTGAATTAATGAGTGACGGCAGGAAAGTGGAGGAGTGTGTGTGTCCTGTGAGCTCGCATGCCTCAGCGTCTGTGCCAGAATGTGCTCGCTCCTCTGATCTCCGGTCTCCGGTGCCGTCCATCAGCTTGTCTGCATGGCAGGAGTGACTGTGAACCAACATGTGTAACTAAGCAGCCTCTCATGTTCGTCTCATGTTCTCAGCCGAGCCGAAAAACTGCTGGAGATGAATCTTTTATTATTTTGTAGGAGCTTTATGAGTCAGCCTGCCTTGTCACAGAGCACTTCGGATGCCCTCTTTGATGCAGCGAGTTCTGTGGCAACCAGCCCGCCAAGTGTTCACAGAGAGAGAGAGAGAGAGAGAGAGAGAGAGAGAGAGAGAGAGAGAGAGAGAGAGAGAGAGAGAGATTACAAGGGAGGAGAGCGAGGGAACGAGGAAGTTAAACAGGAAGCAGAGGGGAAGATCTCACACATCAAAGACACATGTTAAAAATATGTAGGAACTACAATGTGGAACACACACACACACACACACACACACACATACACAAAGCACTCATTTACACGTCTGCTGGGGCTGGTGGCTCAATTACAGAGAATTCAGCCAAGGGAAAGCAGAATATTTGGCCTATTTTTCAGCTCGTAAGTAGCTGCTTTCCATTTTAATTAGGAGTTCCCTTAGTTTCATCGTCTGCATGGGTTTTAGTTTTTAGCCTCTCGTCATGGTGTTTGCTTCCCAGCCAGTAACTGTTCTTATGCTTGTGTGTTTCCATTACTTGCAGTTTCTCCTTTTTCTTCCTCTTTTGTGTGCTGTTGAGTCTACCAGGAATTCCTCTTTGTATCAGTTTGGGTCCTTTACGCCTCTGGATAAATTATCCAGGACTGGATGAGTCATCCCAAAATGTAATTATGAGAGCTGCTGGCAGGGGGAATCTTAATTGAAGTAGGAAAGAAAAGGAGGGAGTCTGTGCGAGCGAGGCAGGCAAACGAGAGGGGGGAAGAATAAATTATAAACTAGACAGTCAGAAAACAAATGAAACTGCGGCAGAACCCTTTATTATATATGTTTTGAGGATTGATAAAGCTTCAAGGCTGGGCAAGTCATGACACACATGTGGTAAGAGTTAATTACCCTCTGTGAGGCTGGGTGAGATAAACGCCCAGCAAGGTGTGTGTGTGTGTGTGCGCGTGTGTCTGTGTGTGCTTTATGTTGTCTTGCCTCTTTTTATCACCTCTGAAAACATTTCCTAGAAATTCACCCGGCCCGACTTCACCTGCTACATTGCAGTAACGTTGTCAGAGAGATTAAAAGACTCTTCAGATGCAGAGGAGGAGTTCCCCGCAAAAAACATTTCTGAGAACTTTTTTCAACTGACTGGATAAACTGGATAGGGTTCTCTGCAACCTCTGCAGGTAAACAGAGGCGGGGCTACTTTGGCTTGTAAACCAATTATTTGTTTGCAGGACTGGTTAAAAGATATTTAAATGATCGGTGAGGGTGTTGAAAGAAACTATAGTTGCTGTGTGTGTGTGTGTGATTGTGTGTGTGTGTGTGTCAGTCAGCCGTATTGTGACACAGCTCCTCCCCCAGTTGGATGCAGCTCTGCAGGGCATGCAGAATCTATCCACCCATGTATCTTCCTGCTGTAAAAACCCAATGCAAAGAACACACACACACACACACACACACATGCTGACATGAAGTGCAATCTGTAAATTCCCAGATACATGCACACACACACACACACACACACACACACTCCAGCTGTGGCCTTTAATTTGACATGTTTTTGGAAATGTCCATGGTGCTTTGTTCAATGCGGTAACTTACTACATAAATAAATAAATAAGAATTATTCATTTATAATGTAATGCATATCAGTTTTATTGTTGGTCATTTACCCCTTGTTTTATGTCTCTGTGTAGTTACAGCCTGTGCACTGAGGTTTTACTCTCTGTAACACCCAGGCAGAGCTCTGGAAGGTTTTTCAAATTTCAGGAATATGTTTTTGGTTGTGTTGCTAGGGAAAGACAACAGAAACGGTGACACTTTGATGTTGAACCAGTTCTGCTGCTAAACAGCATCTTTTCATGTGTTGCATTGGTCTCTTCTGCTCCCTGCTGGCCAACAGGCACACAGCCACTCAGTCTGTGTCACCTCAGTTCACCTGCTGCATTGCAATGCCCTGTTTCACCTCCTGATTCATCGCATCATCACAGAGACTTGTCAGAACCTTCAGACGGGTTCCCCAAACTCATTTGTTTGGCAGCTGACTGGATAAACTGGAGGTAAACAGGTGTACAGCAGGTATACACCAGGTGTACAGCAGGTATACAGCCGGTGTACAGCGGTATATATACAGATATTAAAATAACCAGTGAGGCTGCTGGAAATAAACTAAAGTAGAGTTTAATGTTGCCCATTTAGTCCACTTTAGGGTTGAAATGCGAAAACGTGTTTGTCTCTTGTGAAGTCTGTGTATTTCTGTATTTCAAACCAATAAGCGTTTTGTAGCAGAACATTTTTAAATTGTCTCACAACCCCTCAGACTTATTTAATGAGCGACTGGAGGGGCCGACCCTTCACTCCAGTCCTTACACGTTGATGAATGTTGCACCATAAATCTAATAAAACTTTGGGTAAAACTAAATACAGTAGCTTCTTGTCAGTTTGATCAATGAAAAGCTACTGATAATATCTTGTGTCCTTTAACCTCCTTTGCATACTGGATCTTATTTATAGTTAGCTGACTTGTAATATTGGACTTTTCTTCTGTTTGCCTCGCAGTTCTGGCAGTTTGGCGAGTGGGTGGACATTGTGATCGACGACCGGTTGCCAGTGAAGGATGGGAAGCTGCTGTTTGTCCACTCAGCAGAGGGAACCGAGTTCTGGAGCGCGCTGATAGAGAAGGCCTACGCTAAGTAAGGCAGTCCACTACTGCTACTGCTGCCCTGCATCAGTATTGCCGCTTGTTCTTTCAGCAGCTCATATATATGGTAACTCCACCGGGATATATCCACAAAATGACATAAAAATGGGTCGGCTCAAGTTCCGGTTCCAGTCTCAACTCACAAGTTAAGACCCATTGAAGACTGCAGCTGGTGGCTGGATTTTGTGCAAAGAAATACATGTCAAATGAACAAAATACCCTGCGACTTAACTGAGGCAAATTTGAATGCATGCATGTAGAACATCTGTGTGAACTTAGGAACCAGCCAGCACAGACTCCAGCTGCTCCAGTGGACGGCTGTGGTCTCAGTTGTAGATGTGTAAAAGTGAAGCGCAGCCTTGTCTGAGGAGGTGTGCGCGCTGAGGGAACAGTGTGATGTCAAAGTGAGATTCATGCATTGTTACACTTGCTCTGTTCATATATGATAGTGTAGAGCAGCGTGTGTTGAGAGTTTCATCTGACATCAGTCAGGTCTTTTGACTGCATAGTTTACATATACATATATGAATATCTATGCAGTATGTTGTTCTGTGTTATACCTCTATTCTCATACACCTACTAGTTCTCTATGTACTCTTTTTAAATCCTCATTAATCTCTTGTTGTTTCCCAGGTTGAACGGCTGCTATGAGGCGCTGTCAGGCGGCAGCACGTCAGAGGGCTTTGAGGACTTCACAGGCGGCGTGACGGAGCAGTACGAGCTAAAGAAAGCCCCGTCCGACCTCTACAGCATCATGAGAAGGGCCGTAGAAAGAGGATCACTGCTGGGCTGCTCCATTGACGTCAGTATTCCTGCACCGTCTGACCCAAGCAAGAGGGGAATCAACACAGATTTATCACAGATTGTTTCCGTCTTGTTAAAACGACAATAAGCGATTATTATAATAACGTGAAAGGCGTCTACAGTACCAACAGTATTCTGTTTCTCAGGTTGAAAAGAGATTAAAATAATGAAAACAAGCCATCACCTCAGTTTGAATTACCTCCAGCTGGTTTTTACTTTAAAAATAGATCACGCAGTGTTGCTGAAGTCAGCCTTTTTCAGTGTCAGTGCTTCTCATGGCAATTAACTACTTTCCACTTGCCTTTTAGAATCTCACACTCGGTGATACAATACAGTGCTGAAATTATCAATGGTACTTAAAATGTACCATTCCAGCTTTACAATGTGAAGATGTGCTTGCTTTGTGTGCCTTATATCGTTGTAACTGTCTCTGGGAATATTGTTTTGTAGGACTTTATAAGAAGTTAGAGACGTATCTCTGGTTTCTGTTGACTTTTAATGGACACTTCAGTGAAAATACATTCATTATCAGTTGATTTAATAATAGAAACGTTACATTGCAGTGCTTTAACACTTCTTGCTGTTGTTTGCAAAGTATATAACGCATGACTATGGCTTACTGTCTGACACACTCTCACACACTTTTGCTTGACCCGTCTAAGGGGAGGTCAAAGGTCAGTGTCAGCTGTTGATCCGAAGAGCCGAAGAAGGAGTGGGGTGATAGGGATCAGGGAGTTAGATGTACTGTAACCCATTTGTTAGAAAAGAGAATTGTAAATAGGGCAGTGTGAGCCACAGGGTGCTGTCACAGTAGTAACATGTTAGATGTGGGATGTGGGATGACACCAGGAGAGGGCGCTGAAGGGTTGGGAACTGACAGGAGCTCAGCCTGATCCTCAAGGAGACTGTAGTGAACGGATGTTTGCAGTCAGAGAGGACTGAACTATGTGTTGAAGCACGTTTTCTGAACATCAGTATGTTCAGTTTGGGTGGAAAGTCCTGCCAGTGTAGCTCATCTGATAAAAAACATATAAGAAGACAAATATTAAAAATAAAGTCTAACATATAACAATATTTTGATTAACAGCTTTTTTCATTTTTATTGTGACACAGTTTAAATGAATTAAACTGCATTTACAGTTTGCATTGATTGTTTCAATCAACAGTTTTAATTTTGTAAATATTGAAGAACAATTATGGTATGCATATTAGCTGTGTTTTCGATCCGGTATGCTTATACAACAGATATATAGAGCATTGATCTCATGGGTGGCACACACACACACACACACACACACACACACACACGTTGTGACTGTGACCAGTGTTTTACTGTACGCTCTGTCATCATCAGATCTCCGACTCGGGAGACAGGGAGGCCATCACGTTCAAGAAGCTGGTGAAGGGACACGCCTACTCTCTGACTGGAGTGGAAGAGGTGAGCAGTGACGAAGCAAATCTCTTCTCCTGGACAAAATGGCTGCAGAGTTATTTTGCAATGGTCAAAACAGACCCAGCACTACTCGGAAGAAAAGAAAGTCATACCCATTCATGACTATTTACTTACAGACATTAACATAAGGAAAGGGCACTTTAAGGACTTTCACAGGACTTTTTTGGGAGGTATAAAAATAAAATTGATCTGATCAGCAATTTATCAGCATAAACTAAAGCCAGACATTAGTTGACATGTTTCACATACAAGTTAAAGTGTCTATGCAACAGAAATGCATTGTATTTCACCTTAATAACAAGGTGCCAGCGTGACCTGCTGTTAGTTTGTGAGGCTTCAGAAGATTTGCACATGAACAAGTGGCTTTAGTTAACTTTTAGTGTTAGTTGGATCCAAACTACAGTGCAAATGTTGCATTTGTATTTACAAAAGCCCAGCTTGTGGTGCTGTATGCACTGAGCAACAGAAATCCTCTTCCTCTGTAATAGTGAACCCTTATTGTCACATGCACGGAGACCAGCTGACGTCACGACACTGCTGGAATCTGTATTTATAACACATGTTCCTTTGATTCTAATGGTGCAGCTGATTTATTACAGTGTGCTTGTGATTGTAACAATTAGTTCCACACATGACTTACAGTAGACATGTGTTAAGCAGTGCCAAAGCGTGAATGTCAGGTGATGTTTCTCCTCACCCCTCAGGTGATGTACAGAGGAACTACAACCAAGCTGGTTCGCATCAGGAACCCGTGGGGGGATGTGGAATGGACCGGAGCCTGGAGCGACAAGTAAGATTTTACAATTGTGGCGTTCAGATGGTGACCCATGATGGGAGAAAACACACATTCCCCGATTCTTTAGGAGTGAGTGAGACAAACAGATACTGTGTAGGATATAAATGAAGTTTTCACTCTGGTTAAAGTCTTAGATTGTGATCCTGAAGAGGCCTAGAAACAAAAAGGAAAGAAAGACTGAGGGAAGGGGGAAGGGGGTTAGCTTGGCTGCTCAGCTGTTCTCAGCATTAAGCAAAAGAGCCAGAGAAAGTGGACAAATGGTTTTATAATATATCATGCTAGTTATGCCATGTGGTGTTTTTTGTGGAAGCTGCTTTTAGTCCAAATGTCTTTATATAAAGACACACTACAGTAGGGACTGAGTAAACACACAAACGATTTAGATATGTTTGCCCCAGATGTGGTGTCTGTGACCTTGTGCCCAGTAGTTACCCTACAGTCTTGTACATCTCTTCTTTGTGCAATCCTCAGTGCCAGCGAGTGGGACAGTGTGGATCCGTCCGTCAGAGGTCGGCTACAAAAACGCAGCGACGACGGTGAATTCTGGTGAGTCCTCTTGTTCATCTTCATCATTTCTTGTGTGAAAGCAGGTTTGTTTTTCTTTTGGCAGCTGATTCTGGCATGAACAGAAATGAAACTCCACCCCTGAGTTATGTTCTTCCCTAGTAATTTAAATGCACTTATTTGGATGAGTATTTTACCAATTAAAGGAAAATGTTTGTCATCTCTTTACTTCAGATGCTTTTTTGTGTCAGTTTTCTTTAATTTTGAGTCAACGAAGCTGTAAATATGATGCTTCAAATACAGCACACTACTAACACTTGAACGTGTTAGACTCTTACTCTGTGTCTTTCTTTCTTTCCCCTTGTAATGTCTATGTCTAGTGTATTGTCCTAACAGTGAATGTTTTATTTCCGTCTCTCAGGATGTCGTTCACGGACTTCCTGCGTGAGTACAGCCGCCTGGAGATCTGCAACCTGACGGCCGACGCTCTGGAGAACACCCAGGAGAAGAAGTGGAGCTCGTCGCTCTTTCAGGGAGAGTGGAGGAAAGGCAGCACTGCCGGAGGCTGCAGGAACTTCCCAGGTATGAAGCGTATGAAAGGGAAGAAAGAGAGTAGCAGATGGATGGGTAGAAAAAAATGAAGCCACAAATACAAAGAGAGAAATGGAAATGATATATGATCTCCAGAACGCACTGTAAATAAATCTTTACATGTTGGAAAATATCACTTTAAATGCCTAATGCAGCCCAGTTTCTCCTGCCTCGAACCAAACCAGTTTCAGGATCACATGATGGTGTTAAAGACACTGAATGCAACTTTTTCTTTGGGAAATTCTTTGGGGATAAAAGAATGTTTGAGAAAAAGCCAGGAGGTGTTGAAGGAGGCAGGGAGGACGGATTTGGATGAATTCACTAAAGGAATGTGAACCAGTGACTCCATTTAAAAAATCAGTAACAAAACAATGACCTGTTTTAAAAGACATTTTGGAAATGCCCCCTCATGACTGAAGACATGCATGGAATTGGAGTCTATTTTTTTATTTTCTCAGTACACTGTGACCTGGACAGTTGTGTTCTTATTTTCTACTGATAAAACTGGTGTTCAGCATAAAAGTGTCTTTCAGTACTTGTTATAAGATCCAGTCGCCCCTGGGTAAAGTCTCTTTTAACCTGGTTACTTAATTTCAAATTAAAGCTGAAATAAAAAGTGGAACACTCTGACACATTCAACTCTTCTTCCCAGCATCCTTTTGGCTGAACCCTCAGTTCAAGATTACGCTGCAGCACCCGGACGCTCCCGACAAAGCAGACTGCAGCTTCCTGGTTGGCCTGATGCAGAAGGACCGCAGAAAGAAGCGGCAGGAGGGCCAAGACATGGAGACCATCGGGTTTGCCGTCTATGAGGTCAGCTGCTTGTAAAAGTTAATCTTCAAAGCAACTTAAAGTCAAGTTGAAGCCTCTTCCACTGCAAGAACTTAACATCCTGTAACCTGGCGGTTCTCATAAGAACCGTAAGCACCCTGTGAGGCTTTGCTACTTGATAATTCCTTCTGTTTCACGGGAGTTTAAGACATTTCCAATACAATATATACCATTAAACAGGCGAGTGAAGTAAGTGGTTGTAGGACAGACAACACATGAATCCAGGGCTGGAACAACAAGCATTTTCAGCCATTGATTTTCAATAATCTTTTTTATTAAGTATTGTTGAGTTATTTTTACCTTTATTACTGGGTTGACTGCAGAGACATCACAGGAAATGATGGGGGGAGACAGGAGGGGAACCTGTGTTCCTGATCACATCCAGCATGGTAATAATCTCTCTCTCTCTCTTTCTCTCTCTCTCTCTAGGTTCCAAATGAGGTATGTATTTTACTTCTTTCCACTCCTCTCTTGTGATTCAAGAACAATACTAATAATTATGAAATGCCATCAGACATTGTGAAATGCAAACATAACGGGATTTAACCGGATTCAAACATTTAACTCAAGTTAAAGTAGATGTGTTTTGAAAAGATAAGAAGTGAGTCTCTCCCCTCTCAGTTTAAGGGTGAAACAGGCGTCCACCTGAAAAGAGACTTCTTCCTCACCCACGGCTCCAGCGCTCGCTCAGAGCTCTTCATCAACACGCGGGAGGTCAGCTCGAGGCTGAAGCTGCCGGTTGGGGAATACATCATTGTCCCCTCCACATTCGAGCCGAACAAAGAGGCCGACTTCGTCCTCAGGGTTTTCTCTGAGAAGCCTGCCAACTCTGAGTGAGTGTCCAGAACAGAGAGCGACGGGTTGGGGTCGCTAATCAGAATTCATCCTTACAGCTACTTTTTAAAATCATTTTTCTGTCCTCAAAAGAATTTGTCAAAACCAAAAGCCAATGCCATTATAGTTGCTGAAGGCCCGTGTTACTCACTACTGCCGGTGTAATCATGTAATAAGGTATCCTCAACAAAGGAAGAAATCACGTTGGAAAAAGTAATTTATAAAGAAATACATTATGATGAAAGAAAGTATGCATTTTAAAATAAGCACCTGAGTAACTCGACGTCTTTCTTATGTCCGTGTCAGGGAGCTTGATGATGACGTTGCCGCGAATCTTCCACCAGAGGTGAGAGGATGAAACACGGCATCTTAACTACAACACCTGACCACTAACGAATGTGCGCTGAAACAAACCACGTGACCATTTTGCGTTTCAGGTGCAGCTGCATGAGAGCCAGATCGACCCCGGCTTCAAGAGTCTGTTCAGACAGCTGGCCGGGCCGGTAAGCACGTCTGCCAGGAAGTGGTTCACGGTACACACAGT
Organism: Nannoperca australis; assembly: GCA_036023655.1. Lineage (NCBI taxonomy): Eukaryota > Metazoa > Chordata > Actinopteri > Centrarchiformes > Percichthyidae > Nannoperca > Nannoperca australis. The sequence goes on from JAVQJD010022626.1 coordinate 43,964, forward strand.
CGTGCTTCAGTGATTTCACCATCTTTGTTTGTGCCAACAGGACATGGAGATCAGTATCAAAGAGCTGCAAACCATACTGAACAGGATCCTCAGCAAACGTTAGTACAGCTCATCACTCTCAACTGTGCAGAAGAATTTAACAGTTATTTACATTTTTATTGTAAATCTGTTCTTCTTCTTCTCTCTTTGTGTGTTTCTTTGTAACGCTAACAGATAAAGATCTGAAGACAGACGGCTTCACACAAGAAGCTTGTCGCAGTATGATAAGCCTCATGGACGTATCCTTCAAACTGCTTTTTATTTGTCTTAAACAAAAATACTATCAAGGAACAGGGTTGTTGGATTCTTTGGATTCCTTTAAAGAGCACTCCCCCTATTTTTGTTTTAAATTTGATGCAGCAGAGCCAGAGACTTTTTTATGGCATGCATTCTTTTTCCTTGTAATGTTACGTTTTGAAATAAAATTCCTCAACGTCCGGCTCAGACGGACGGCACTGGAACGCTGGGCCTGACAGAGTTCCATGTGCTCTGGGAGAAGATTAAACGATACCTGGTGAGATCAAACACAGACGACAGGGTCAAGCTAAACACTATTGATTCTGCTTCATGGAACTTGCGTCAGCCTGTTGTTTAGTTAGACGTCCGGCCAGTGGACTGCTTTTACATTATCTTTGACGTTTGCTGTCTAAATACTCATTTCCTGTTTCTCTTCTTTCTGTTTCTGTGTCACCACGCCAGACTATATTCAGACAGTTTGACGTGGACAAATCGGGCACCATGAGCTCCTATGAGATGAGGTTGGCTCTTACATCTGCAGGTACTGTTCCTTTATTATTTCAATACAATAAAGACAATAACACACAAGGGTCAGAGGGTCACGCTCTCCTCTGTTTGTCCCCTCTCCTTCAGGTTTCACGCTGACCAACCATTTGTTCCAGCTGATCATCCTGCGCTACTCAGAGGTCGACATGTCCATCGACTTTGACAACTTTGTCACCTGCCTGATCAGACTGGAGACCATGCACAGTGAGTCCCATGACTGCACACCTTCAGTGTCTGTAAAGAAACACTTCACCTACTTGGTGACGGACGTTTGTACAGTAGCAAGTGTTTTGTTTAAAACGTGACACTTATCACCCCACGTTAAGGTCAGACCCAGATCAATACCAAATGCAACTGAAAATAAATAACACACAGTCACAGGTCACATGTCCGCAGGTTGCTGGCATGTGTTTGGATTCGTGCATGAGAAAACACAGCACATTAAAGCAGAATAGAAGTTAAAATGCTTGTGTTGTAAATGATTCTCTTTATTTCTTCTGTCTCTGCAGAAACCTTTAAGACCTTGGACAAAGATAACTCTAACTCCATAACCCTCGACTTCTTCCAGGTATGGCCACACATTTACTACCATATTCCCAAACAATGTATTTGCTTTTCATACAGATTTCATCTACTTTTGTTTAGGATATTTACGTACAACTTCCGTGCATGAAATTGCTGTGGTTTATTCATAATGTGCATTCCCTAATTCACGTGCTCTCTGCGTTCTACAGTGGATTTCACTGACCATGTTTGCCTAGAGATGAGTGCACTGTTGCACTGCATCCTGCTGCAGCTCCAGGCCCAATATGTGCTGTGTCAGAAGTGCCTTTTCCTGCTCCAGTTCTTCCTCTCCTCCACGCAGCTCGCTGCAGAGGCTAAAAGACTGTAAATTCGTCTTTACAGTGCCTATATTGGAAACGTGTCAATCTTTTATTTGTTTGTATTCATTCTGCATTATTTACTATCATCTTAGGAGTTAGCTTAGCAGATTTAGATGACTGTCAGCATATTTTCAACAGAATTCCTGCGCTGGGTTTAATGTTGCTTTTATGGGGAATTGACTATCAATCATCACTCATTAATGATTACTATTACTATTATTACTACTTTTATTTGATGAGTGGATGTCTAATCCACCAAGAATGAATGCACCTGAGGACAATCTGCAAAATGCTCCGCTCAGAACCTGTTTTTTGTAAAAAATGGGAGATGTTTGAAGCGAGCCTGCTGTCAGTTATCAGTCTCTGTGCCAGATATGGACGATGTGGAGAGCTGTTGAGTGTGCCAACCTGTTCTTCAGCCTACTCTTCAATGCCCCACGTTCAGCACATCGTATGTATCTCTACCTCTGCCTTTCTAGCGACGTCGGTGGCCTGGAACTTCCTGTTTACATCTTACAAACCTTTTCTCTCATCACAGCAGTAAGGGTGACGATGGTGGTTTGCTGTATCATAGAGAATGTGTTGATTTATATTTCTTTCAAACGAACTCTGTTCAGCTTTAAGACATACCTGCTTATCATTATGCATAGCAGTTTTTACTGAAAACTTTTACTGGATGTCACAGTGGTTTAAAAAGAATGTGTCTGTGTAATCTTGCCTTAAAAGGGAACAAGAGCATGTCAGTACTTTAGGTGAAGGTAAGCAATTATGCAAGATGGATGGATATGTTGTGCATGTGGTGTGAAATGTGATATACTGTCTGCCTGCCAAATTTCTGTTCAACCAGGGGAGCAAGTGTTTTTTATTTGAAGAGTTGTATTCCAAAATAAAATGTCACTTTTGGGGGGAAAAAAATACTTGAAAACCTTTTAAGTATGGAGGATATCATGATTTTCTTATCAAGCTAAGAGTTAGTGTTTTAAAATACCAAAATAGTTTTTTTCTGCCAAATTAGTTTATTATTAGTCATTTTGTCTTTTTGTAAATGGAGGAATTGTATTTGAAACATTAAATCCAAAAGTTACTGCCAAGACCTTAAATTTATACGATACTCGACAACGCCAGCACTCGTGTCTTCAGTTTTGCGGTGTAATGCTTATATAACAATGTTTAAAGCACTAACATTCTGGGTCCCTTTGGACCCGTTCTTATGCAATACATTGGTTTACTGTGTAGCATTTCTGTAAAACCTATATACACACTTACATAATAAACATGGGGAGAATTTCACGAGTCTCTCAATTTATTATTATCAATTTGTATTTTCTTTGAATATTTTATATATATAAATACAATCTGAGGTTGGCGATTATTTTTACGGTTGTGATGAGTAAATTCAAATTTGTGAAAAAACTGTCTCCCCTCCACACCCCACAGAACAACACAAGCTTCATATAGTAATAAATAGTAACTTTAGTAATAACATTCATATTAAAAAAACAAGCACAATAAAATACCTTAAGTCCACTATTGTACACATTTCAACAACCGTGTACAATATTTAAAATATGAAGATCTTTACAGCAGATTTTTGCTAATTGTTAAGTTAAATCGTAGACATTTATACAAGCTGATCATATATTTTAAGTTAGAACAAAAAAACGCCTCGTTTAAAATGATACAAAAAAAAGAAAAGAAAAAACATGAAGCGACTTTTCATCTGGAGCCGCTCGGTCGAGGAATGTAAGATGTCAGATGAAAACAAAGGTCTGTATTTCTGTTTCTATCCAAGTGAGATTCTTCAGTGGACTACGATGCTAACATCTTAATTGACCTAAGACTAAAAACAGTCCAATCTAAACCTAAATAATAAACTGATTTTCTTTGGTGAACCATAATCGCTTTAAGTCTCCTCCAGTCATACCAACAGGTCAATTGAACTTCTGACTGGCCCCTGACGGAGCGTCGTGTCTCATGCGTAGTTGTTGTTGTGCTCGATCTTGGTCACCATGGTGGAAACCAGCCGCTCCAGCTGCTCCGCTCGCTGCTTGCCGATCTGAAGGACCTCCTCGTGATTGGCCTTCTCTTCGCTGTCGTAGTCCATCACCGCCTGGTTGGTGATCAGTGACAGGGCGAAGACGCGCATACCGCAGTGGCGGGCGATGATCACCTCGTAGACTGTGCTCATGCCTAGCGAGGGAAAGAGGGCATTTCAAATAAAGGATACCAGAGATACATATATACATGTTCACTACTAAGAAATGAAGAGCTAATGTTGCTAATGAGTCCAGCTTTGCTAGCTTCAGTTTAGAAGTTTGTATTAATCTTTACAGCTTTGATTTCTCTTTTTGTGGGTGAAGAAGTCTGATTATCTGACACAAGAATTAAAAAGTGTTCTTTTGTTTTACATAATGCAGCTTTAAAATGTAATTATTGTCATATATTGTTACTGCCCATGCCCTGTAAGTATAAAATATTCTTTACTGGTGGCAGAGCCCATAAAAACTACTCACCAACAGCATCAGCGCCCAGTTTGTGCAGCATACGGGACTCGGCGATGGTCTCAAACGACGGGCCACCAAGCACACAGTAGACGCCCTCCTTCAGGAAGTCTCCGTAGCCGAGCTCCTGTCCCACGTCCATGGCCAGCTGCTGCAGCTCTCTGTCATAGGCGTCGGACATGCAGGGGAAACGCACGCCGAACCTGCGAGAGGAAGAAGTGGAGGGACAGGAGGAAGGTTTAGTGAGGGCAAAGCTGAATATCTGCAAACAGGTTTAACATTTTATGCCTGAAGGAGAAGTAAGACGTATTTCCATAGTGACACTTTCTCTTTGTGACTGCTGAGTTTAAACAATTTTAAGCAACATAAGCCTGGTGCAGGAAACCATCCTTGAACGTACAAGCCTGTTTGAAACACACGCACACACACGCCCACCTCTCATCGTTGGGTCCAGCCAACGGATTGTTGCCAGCGAAGCCCGGCATGTTCAGGTGGTCTTTGATGATCATGATGTCTCCCACTTTAAAGTCCTGATTGAGGCCTCCGGCTGCGTTGGTCAGCATCACCGTCTCCACACCGATCAACTTGAAGATACGTATGGGCAGCGTGATCTGGAAACACACACATACAGTGGACGTTATAGAACCACTCAGATGGCTCTGTCAGCAGCGTTCACATGCACTGTGACACTTGCAGCACACACACCTTCTGGATTGGGTAGCCCTCATACAAGTGGAAACGCCCCTGCATGCAAACACACGGCCTCCCCTTTAAAGTGCCAAACACCAGCCGACCTGCATGTCCGTGCACTGCAGGAAGACAAACACAAACCAGTCAGTAAATGGACACCAAATGTGTAGTAGATGGTCAGCGACTGAGAGCTTTTTCTTGCTCACCGGTGCTCTGTGGAAAGTCGGGGATGTCCTTGTAGTTGAAGGCTACCTGGTCCTTCAACATGTCAGCCAGCCCTCCGAGGCCCGAGCCGCACACAATGCCCACTGTGGGTCGGACGTCTGTCTGGGCCAGCAGCCAATCAGCAGTGGCCTTGCAGTCCTCGTAGCTGTAGCTGGATGACATGAAAAAAGAGGGTCGGGGGTTAGGATGACCACTCAAAGCAAAGGTTAGGGCATCATGTCAGCAGTTAGTTTTATCTTTGAGAGGTGAAAGCACTTTGTTTTAAGCATTATGAAAACTAGGAGAATGCAAACTGACCACAAAAGTCATTTAAAAAAAGGTTTTGTATCTTTTTTCGATAATGCAATAATGTCAGCCATTTCCAGAGCCCTTATACGCCTCTCTTTGCCTCCTAATTCTTTACCTAGCATGTGATGTTATTATCAGATTACAGTATAAGCGTGGGCAGAAGGCCTAATCTGAGAACTGCTACTAATAAGGATATGACTTTTGTAGACACACACACACACACATTCCTGCAGAGTCACAGCAGTATCACGCCTCTCAGACACTTTGTTTAGCCTGTTGAGTTGAAATATTACACTCACAGCGTGTTTGGTCCTTAAAGACTGTTCTATGAATACAGATACTCAGTGCAACTACAAAGCCAGTCCTGTAGTACTTTATTAACACCTTAAAAAACACCATAACGTTAAATAAAGTCAGCAAAGAACGGTCTTAATAGAGAATATTGGTAAATATAACATATTAATAATAGATTAGTCAGCAAAATGTGCTATAAACTGTCAAAGACATCGTTTAATTCCATATAAGAATTGAATTTAACCTTTGTGACATATGGCGCATGTGCGCATTTTTTTGGCCCCCAGCCAAACATTCCCGGTATATTTTTTACCCACAGTCCCGGCCTGCACTTGAACGGGGCCATGTGGTCAGTGGCATGGGAAAGCTGAAAGTACAGTCCGTTCAAACGTGTACTCACCCTTTGTTTGCCTCTGGAAACATCGCGGAAGATTAAAATCGTGTCTGATGAGGTATGAAAAAGGTGTAAATGCGCGACTGCACAGTTTTTTTTTTATCGCAGAAAATCAAGTTCCAAAGCGACAAAACGTTGAATCTGAGCCCAGCTGTTGAAAATGTCAAATGTTATAGACAAGCCGGGAGAAAAAAAGTTTTATAACTTCTTCTCTTTAGATTTTTTTTCTGGTCCTGCTAAAAGTCGTCTTCTCACTTGTGTCTGCGGGAAAAGCGCAGTTGCCGGCTTTATTATAGGCCCAGAGGACAGCCCCCCACCCCCCTCGGCCCAAAATGACGCATGTGGATGCAGCAGCCTCATTGGCTGACCGGACACACCTTCAAAATATTGTGCCGTTTGAAAGAGGAACTATATATTCCCCCCCTCCTTCTTCCCAGCAGCAGTAACAGTGTTTACGTCAGCTACTTGAAACAGGATATTATGACTGTTACAACATGAACTCAGCAATGATCAATCAGCTTCCTATTGATCAACCCTCCAGGTACTTTCCCAGATGCAGTAAGATATGATCCACGTGCATTTTCACTGATTGTTGCATCCCTCAGTGTTTCCTTGTAGTGACTGGGATATGGCATCACAACAACACACGCTGACATTTAACAAAATACATCTTAATGCCAGTAGCCAAGTACCCGAATACTGTATGAGTACACTTCTGAGGTACTTTAAAACCTCTACTCCTTTACATTTCACAGGGACACATTGTACATGACAATGTCTGACAGTTAACGTTTCTTTTCAGATTAAGATACAAAACACATACTGTAATCAACTTATAAATTCTGATGCACTGTTACAGGTTGCACATTGAATTGTACGGCGTTAAACTACCGAACAAAACTATATTTTTAATAATGTAGCACTTTGGAAGAGGCCATATGCATAATTCTTCCTTCACTGCTAAATGCAAAATCCAAAATACTAGAATGAGAATAGTGGTTGTGATACTTCCTCTTGACAAACAATATTAACAGCTGCAGCATCAAATATGACTCTTTATGCTGAATGTTCCTTCAGCTGCTGCTCTCGTGTGCTGTGATCTGAAAACAAAAAGCACACAAAAAGCTGTAGCTGCCAGAAAGCGTGAGGTTTATTCACCCTGTGTATGTACTTACAGGCAATTGCTCAACTAGGCTGCAGTTCAAGTTGGCAAAACGATCTTTTGTGGATTTTGAGTGTTTCCCACAGCTAAAGGAAGGAAAAGGAACAATTCGATTTATTTACTGTTTGTACTTTCTGACAAATGTGGTGTTTTATGGACATGTATGTTAAATTCTGTCTCCTAATGGGCTGCAACACTGCCACCTGCCAATGTTAAAATGTCTTCTTTATTACAGAAAGATAAGTAAAATGTACTTAAAACTGCCAAAAATGTCACCATTCATTTTATTCACATATCAGTGGATATCGATAATTATCACAAAAAATGTACCTGGTGACGATCAACCTGCAATCAGTACACAAGTTAATATAAGACGAAAACTTATGTAGGATTACTCAGGTAAATAAAGACCCAAGACCACCAACGGCTTGTCAGAGTCTCACACCAGCCCAAACACTGGGAGCCTAGACCACAACATACATCCTGATGTTGTTGGACCTTGACTTGTTGTTTGGCATTGACATGTTTTGGGATAGTCATCAGCCATGATGTATTTCCTACAGAGGCAAACATTTCTGTTTGGGTTCTGTGGTTTCTTCATATCACTTGTCCTTTTCCAGGGCAGTTAACTGTGTCTGATAACACGATGGGAGTCGTTGACCCATTGACCTCTCCTCCCCACCCCTGGGGACACGCCTTTGGCTCAGCCAATGAGTGGGGGCCGTTTGACGGCAGAACGATGGTCCACAGTAACCTGTTTACCTATGCCTCAGTTTTTACAGTCAAGGGAAATGTCAATACCAATGTTCCTGAAGATTCTTCTAATGGTAACAGGAAAGGAGCTGTCAGACGTCTGGTGCCTAACATACCTTTTTGTTTTTTGAGTCAGTTTAAGATTGTCTTGATTTGAGCCATGTTGTATAAAACAAACAATCTCCTCTAATGATCTTTTACAGAAGCAGAAAGGAGACTGATAACATGGATCCACCGACCAGGTCGGTCCAAGATAAACTCCGGTGTCATCAGACACTGTTAGCTTTTTATAAAAAAAAAAAGTTTTTTGTACTTGCAGAATACAGACATTGGTCAGGCGGTACGACATCAACAGACCCTGCAGAGAGACCCTGCACACTAAGATGGACATGCCACCGTCTCCCATGTTTACTGAAAGGTCCTACCCTTGATCCTTCAGTCTTAAAACATTTTAGAACAATCCTGAAATTGCTCTGCATTTTTCAAATTATGGAAAAAGGTATTTAGAAGCAACATGTTTAGTTTCTCTTTCGCAATAATGTTTTTGAAAAAGCGCCACTCTGGTTTTTTAGAAGCTGCATTGTAACTGCACTTCCCTACTGCTGATTGGTGCTCTGTATTGGTCCTTCTTGACCTTAATGCAACCTTTGACACTGCTGACCATTGGCACTCTAGATTAATAGATAAAAACAGCAGGATGGTGTTTATGGAATGACACTGGATTGGTTCCCCTCTTGTTGTTAGACCTGTTTTTCTTTTACTCATCAGCTGCAGAAGTCACGTGTGGAATTCCTCAAGGATCAATACTAGGACCACTACTCTTCTGTGTGCACTTGCCCCTTACTCATCGCTGTAACATTTCTGTTACTTAATTTAAGTTACTTAAACACCAGAGTCTATATCTTTTTAGGTATATATTTGAGGGCATTTTAGGGCCTTATTTCAGACAGTGTAGAGGCAACAATGAGGGAGAGATAGATTCATTAAAGGTCTTTTAGCTGTTCAAGAGTCTTTTTTCATGTTGTTGTACTGGCTGAATTTTTTATGCCTCCATCTCACTTCTTGCCTGTTAGAGACTGATTTCAGTACTGTACCCTCAGAAGAGCCGCTTGGTCTCATGGGTACATGGTGACTCTGTTTTTTCTTTCACTCTGTATCAAGTTTTCTTATCTTTTCCTTTGCTGACAACATTATTCTTTAAGTGCTATTGAAAGAAACCCAGATGGAGCTCAATGTACAGCTGAGGTTGTGCAAATACTTTTTGTTGCCACAGAAAAGACCTAAATCAACCTTTTACCTGACCATGGCACTTTTCCAACATTGGATGTTCTGCTCCCAGAGTCCTATAAGCGAACATGCCCAGTTGTTTAACTCAAAGTGAATATTGATTTGTGACCTAGTTACAAATCCAGACAGGTTTTTGGGTCGAGGGATCCCGTTTTCGGTGCATTTGGAATTAAAAAGGAGAATCCCACACACAGCACCTGCACATCGAACTCACTGCTTGCTGCAGACCATCTTTAGAATAAGAGTTGAAATGTAAAAAGTGAGATACAATTTATCACTTAAGCACCCCCTCTGCAACGCTGAATGCAATAGGTATAACGAGAGAAGTCACTGATTACGCAGACGTCACTGGTGGTCCAAATGAAAATAAAGTCAGTTTAACCCTTGTGCTACCCCGTGGAGAAGACACTAGGTCAAGACAATGGGCCACTGGGTCAATATGATCCGGCAAGGTAGCACAAGGGTTAAACTGAAAAACTCAAAAGGATCGAAACAACGCAGAAATCAATCTAATAATTCTAGTTCTAAAACTTCAAATTTAAATGTCTTGAAATCAAGATGAGTGTGTGGGAATATATTTTGATACTGAGCTCCTTTCTGACATCCCTGCATGATAAATAAGTCAAGTTCAATCTCATGTATCTTTAATAAAAACAGACAACAAATAAAAACCAATTCCTGTCAGGAATAACAGCTTTTACTTTTGGCACATCTCCATTGTGATTTATGCAATAGATCATGATTACCGGCATTATGGCCAGAGTTCAAGACCTGAATTATAATTTTTGAGCAACAATTTCAATCATCTTTAGAAATATTTAGACAATGATCCACATGCTGTTGTAAATTCAATATTATACCAAACAACGCTAGTTCAACTTCTTTGGCCAGCTGGAAAAGAAAACTGATTTAAGAACTGATAAAGACACAAAATTTTGTGGGCAAATCACTGCAAGTAAAGCTCCAAAATTGCATAAATCTATGAACTCAGCAAAACAAAGTTTCCTCACACGATGACTAATGTGTCTGATGAGGCTTACTGATGACAGCACGGTGCTGTGAATGGATCCCCCCCCCCCACAGTATTTAAACTTGATAACTCGTATTGAAGTACAGCGACTGAGCTGTTTGTGAATTTTACAATGACAATTTATCACAGGACTTATCAGATGAAGTGTCAGTTAAAGACTGAAGAGGGCTGAACTTTGACATGGATTTATGGCGTGACATGTGTTCAGCAGTCACATGAGCTAGTGAAGATGTTCACGAGCTTCTTCACGATCTGATCTGTGTAGTCAATGATGACATGACAAAAACGGTGTCTTATAAAACACCTAAATGAAAAAGAAATATCTTACATACACCTTTTTTAAATTAAAAAATTGGCTGACAATACATACATTTATTGTATGCTCACATGAAGAACCAAACCAGTGTTAAATACTGGCATGAATGTGAAATATTAGAATTTTATAATGATAATAGACAAGTTGATTGTGTTTTTTTAAAGAAACACGTTTGTCAGTGCAATTTCGTTCATTGCTAAAACACTAACATTTTATAGAAATAAGGTCGATCTACATACATATATTGTATACATATATACACACACACACAGTTCCTGTATTTATGAATGGTTTAAAGAAAGGAATGTCAGAATTTGGCTTGGCAGCCCTGACACTGTGTCACCTGAGCAATAAAACTGAAATATGACTTTACATAAAACAAATTACTGTGAAACGCTGCAAATGTTCTGTGTCTCCTGGTGTCATTCCTGCAATAACACATATGTTACATAAAGCTAAAGCCCTGTCTGACATGGAGACATCCGATCAGGTCGTCGTCCCTGTGAGAACTTGACTCAGCCTCGTGAAAGCAGAAATTAGATGAGCTATTTGTAGCCTGCCATGCTGCAGCGCATTAGATAAAACTGAAGGAGAATGAGAAATCCCATGTGCGTTTGTATGCATGTGAGTGTGCTCTTTTTAGATTGAGATAACTGTTTCCTCCTGCAGCCTCTTTAGCAGCACTGTTTATTAGATTATGCTCCATCAAAGAGTTTGTTCTCAGTAGCAAGAAACAAATCGTTGGTTTGAAAGTTAGTTTGAAATGCTACAAAAAGTCCCCCATCTGAATGTCTGTACGGTTGCAGAAAGACATTTGTACAGGTGTAAACTGTTCAGCAAGTCTACCTTCAAACTCATTTATCTTGAAATGAAAAGGTCCACCTAGTCTCAAAAACTCAGATGTGCACGTCTACGTCTCGTTTCTGGTCATACAATGTTTTTTTTCCTTCTGTTTTCAAACCATGCACATCACTGATCAGAGTGAAACTGACCCGCACTATTGTTGTTCTGTGAGAGCAGAAATGACCTCTTGAGGCTGCTATTGTAGATTACAGCTACATATTCCTTGTGGAATTGATAGACGACTAATATTTTCTTAAAGAATTTAGATTTTTGTGATTGCTTGAGTTTGCCTGTACTATACCTCTGATGAGTGTGTGTGTGTGGCAGATAACCACCAGATGGAGTGAGAGATTAGTGATGAACATATTTACCATGCCTTTGTGAACACTGACTACATGAACATACAGCTTACTGGATATAATGTGTCTAATAAGTGTAAAGCATGAACAACCATGCATGAACCAACATGAACAGACTGCTGAGAACAGGTCACTGTTAGTTATGTAAGAGGAACTCCTTTTCTTCTAAGAGCTGACTCCAGACCTGCTTCTTCTGCAGCAGCTGATGTTCTCTGGAGGAATGGGATGAATGACTGAATCCCAGGATGTGTGCACAAACGCCTGCACGTGTCTGTTTACGAAAGTGTTTTTTAATCCATATGTTAAATATATTTATATATATATATATCATATTTTTTTATGAATTTATTATGTCTTTCTTTATAATAGTATTAATAATATTTAGCAATTTGTCTCTCTCTTTCTTTTTTTTTTCTTTTTTTTACAGTTTTCCTGGATTTCTGTGTTTGTCTGCGGGCAACATGTGGTTTTTTGGGTGCATGCATTTGTGTGTGCACATTTTCAAACCAAAACCAACCAATTGGGGAAGTTATAAAAATAGATACCTGTGTGTGTGTGTGTGTGTGTGTGTGTGTGTGTGTGTGTGTGTGTGTGTGTGTAGTTGGGTGGGGTGGAGGGCAGTGGAAGTAACAGAATAAAAGAAGAAACAAAGGGGGAGGGCAACATGTGCAACATTTGATTAAAACACAAACCTCACGCCGGACCGAAGAGACAGATCAACAAAGAGAGGGGTGGATAAAAGGAAAATGGAGGTGAATAAAGGAGGAAGCTTTCCGACAGGTCCCACATTACACCCTCCTGTACTTTCTCTCCTTCCTCCATATACCTCCCCCTTTATTGTCTCTCTGGTCCACAAACTCCTCTCTCCTCCACCTCATCTCCTGTTTCTGTCTGCTTCTTCTGTTCCTTCCTCTTTTTTTCCCTGTGTCCTCCTACAGTGTATCTCATGGTCCCTGTCTCTTTCTCCCTTCCTTTTTTCTTCTTCCACTCCCTCCTCTCTTGACTCTCTCTCACGGACCTTCGTGACAAAGTTTTCCTAAAACTCTGAAAACAGCGAGGCAGCGTCTTGGTGTCGGTCAGCTTGTCTTAGCGAGGTCACATTCTTTCAAACATACATGAAGTGGGTTGAATATGACACAGAGCAATACTGAGCCTTTACACCGGATGGTACTGAATGCAGGCACATGCACTGTTTGGAATACATGAGGCCCTCCGATTTCATCTGATATTTAGCTTCTGTACAAGAACAAAATATGTTGTTGCCTGATCAATGTGTTGATGGAGTTAAACTTTAATCAGTAGAGTTGAAGTGATCTATGATTTCAGGCTCACTGTGATCCGATCAGGGTCATCTATCATTAAAGACATTAAGGTCCTTTTTTTGGGGCTTATGTGACGGTTTTAGCAACATGTTACTAATTTTGTTGCAATATTTGTGTAGAGATAGTCTTTTAGGTAATGATCAGTGACTACATCAGTTCACTTTTTCAAATGTAGGCCTCAGCTCCAGTATGTCTTCAGGAGAGGCTCCCCTCCCAGGAAGCCGAGGATGACCCGACCTTAAAGGAGCCAAATCATCATGAAAACGTCACCAGGAAGGTAAACACACACATATAATCGAGGCCCCCTATGGATGCAGGAACCCATTGCTCCGGATAAGGGGAGCCCCAAACTCTGCAGGTCAGGAGGGGGTGTTTATGAGGAACAACACCGGCTGGCAGGTTGGAGGGGCCCCTGCAGATTGATGTGCGTGTGAAATATTGCGCAGTGGCGGGTTTATTGTGCGGTGAATCCCAGCTGCAGATTCATGCGTCTGCGCCCCGCCTGGGGACTCTCATCTGAACATACCGTAAATTTAACTCCCGTCAAAACAAAGTTAAAAGGCAAACTTTGAATGGTGGGCTGACACGTTGCCCTTTCCACTTTCTTTGGAAAAGAAGCTTCTATAGACACATAAACTAACTCTATGGGGAATTAGACCATATACTTTGTTATATTGGTGTGTAAAGTGCCCTGAGATAACTTTGTGATGATATGGTGCTATATAAATTTGAGTGGAATAGAATTGAATATATATAACTCATCATTTGGTATTCATTTTAAGATTACAATTTGTTTTCAATGTTTAAATGTGAATTATTTGAATTCCTGGTATTACAGAACCTAATACTCTCAAAACCCCCAAAATCACACATCCAATATTTCTATTGCAGGTGCTAAACACCTTAAAAATGAATCCTGCACATCACTTTCTGTTTGAGATTTTAAATAATGAAACTCTTTCAGGATTTCTATAAAAAACTGCGATGGAAGTGATCCTTTAGTGTTCCTTTACTTAAGCAGAAGTAGCACCACTGCGTAAAAACATCTCTGTCACAAGTTAAAGTACAGAAGTAGTCAGCAAAATGCACTCCAGGGAATTCACTAAGCAGAAACACCTTTCAGAGGGTTACAATTGAATATATCATATATATATATCACATTATTGGACTATTATTATTGATGAATTCATGTTTTAATATAAACTAAAACTGTAAAACAAATGTAGTGGAGTAAAACGTACAATATTTCCCTCTGAAACGTAGCAGTATGAAGTAATATAAAACTGTATCTTACTTGAGTAAAACTACTTTGTTACTTCCCACCATGTTTTTCTTCACACCAGAGGTGAAAGTTGCAGCACATTCCACCTCAGTGTTCCAGCATAATGCTTGTTACTTTGGTGAATTAATTCGTCCTGGTCATCCCATGTTGCCCATTCGCAGCAGGACCATGTGCACTCGCCTATACGCCACAGATCCCCCCCCTGCAGGCGGACATGGCACAGCCTCATAGAGATGCACCGACATTATCCATTCACTGCACACCGGCCAACGCAAAAACTGCAAGGAGCCAAGTGCACAAGAAAAGAGCCCTGTTTCTTTTTTCTGTCTTTGATTTGTAAATACCTCCGTTTCAGTGCAACAACTTCCAGGCTTGTATCTTATAACCATCAAACATTTCCATGCGAAAGTTGACAAAGGCTGAAACAGCGGAGGAGGCCTTGCAACAAAGAGGCCCATTTATAGTGTACAGTCAGGGAGAGACTCGGAGAGGGAGGGTAGGAGGAGAAGCTGGGAGGAGAGTTGAATTAATGAATTAAAAATGTTGTGAAACAGCGGCTGAATACTTTTGGGTTTATATAGAGAGGCGTGCAGGGGGTCCTGGAGGAGTGGACAGCACAAGCTTCTTTAACTTCTCTCTGTCCGGACTCACAGGACTCCCTCTCAGCTCCACATGCAACAAGTGCAAGCTGTGCTCGCCTGGTTACATAATGACCCAGTAACAGTGAGCCAGAACCGGTACTGCCAGTACCAGTGTGCTGGGAGACACCGACTGACTGCTGGTTAATCCTCATCCAGGCCTCTCTTCTGACGAGTTTCATGTTTTTAGTTTTTTTTCTGAGAGTTTTTCCTTTTTTAAAATATAGGATGGCAACGACGTAGAGGGACCGCAAAAGAGAAAAACATGAAAAGCAAAGTGATGTCAAAGTGAGAGCTGATTTAAAACATGCTTGAGCTGTCAACAAGTGTGCGCAGTGTGTGCTATCTGTCGTTTTCACGTCTTCTGAACAGTGAAATTTATTAAATCTTCCAAGTTTTGTCAAAGTCAACTTCAGTTACAAGTCAACAGGAAGGTAAGAGACAACAAAACATTTCATTTACATCAGTCAATTTTTACTTTTTCAAGCCACCAAAGGATTTCATTGATTAAAATATGAAAATAATGTGTAGATCTCAGCTTATTTGTCTTGTGTGCAGGCCAAGTGATGGTGTAATTACTCTGCTATTTATTAACTTACTTTCTTATTTATTGTGCAATTGTGTTATGGTCACATTAGACAAATTTCAATGTGATCAAATGTACCCAACAAATAGTCCCTGCAATATATAAGTATTTATAGCGTGTCTGTCTTAGTGGACTACTATATCTGTACATCTGTTATATTTTCCTACGATACTGCACTGTGATATTCCTCTATCATCCCAGTATACACTTGTTTTTGGCTGTGGTATTCTTCTAGTTCTTATATTTACTTCCTGTACAAGTTGCAATGTGGTGAACAACCAGAGGAAACATGCTGTATATCCTTGAACTGTTTGATGCAAGGCTTGAGCCTGACAGTCAAACAGGAGTTCAGTCTGTGTTTTCAGTGCGGAGGGATATTATTAGAGTGTAACAGTGGAGAAGTCCCCACTGTCAAATTGGTTGTAGTAGCCAGAACTCCATTAACTCCTACAAGTCTCCACTTAAGTCTCCAACAGTTTCCAATAAAAAAAACCTTTGGGCTTCTGCTGCAGCTGCGAAAGATGTAGCTGAGCATTAGAAGTTGTAGTGCAGTGTACTCACAACAGCAGAAACTATTGGAGGGCTTGTAAAAGACACAGTGCAAAGAACAGGTGTGACGCTGTTGTGACTCTACAGAAAGTCTTGGCTCGGAAACCTTCAGTCAAAACAAATAACATCCTCTCGTTGAGGAATCCTCCGCAGCACCACAACAGTAGCAGACCGGTCAGATTTACAGCACGGAGACAGATCTTTGGCTGCCACTGACTCGGAAGACGATGGTAAAAGTCAGTCCTGAATTACAGCACAGTGGCTAACAGCTGCTCGCCACTGTTTCATTTGGGTCAATGGCGTAATTCTTCAGCTACTAATTCTGGGCTGAGGAAGTGGAGGCGAGTGGTTTAGGGAAGTGTTAGATTTAGATCGAGGTTTGGACAGACTGCTGGACTCAAACACAAGCAGGGTTAACTAACATTAGTTACAAATTACAAACCTTTATAAAGTGTGCCTGATTAGAGAGGGATCCTCATGTACAGGTCTCGGGTCAAAACAATCAAAGGTACAGTATATTTGCATGAACTATTAGTCTCCTCGAATCATACCATAGAACCACTCATATACAGTATATGAGAGGGAAGTCATTTCAGCAAGGAAGTGCTCAGATTTTGTAATTTTAGATTCCCGTCTACACCAAACGTTGGTTAGTTTTACTATTACTCACAGTCCAGCTGTACTTTCATTATTAATGAAATATATATTATGTATTACATAGATGGGCAAAAAGTTGTATTATAATTCATATTAATAAATCAGCTTCCAGACCAATTAAAGCAAATATCTGCTGGTTTAGTGATTAGTGATTTAGTTTGTGGCAACTGCAAATCATGTTAATAACTTAAAGTTGTTTACAATAATCTGCATCATTGTCAGTCAGTCATTATCTATACCCGCTTTATCCTGTAGAGGGTCACGGGGGGTGCTGGAGCCGATCCTAGCATCGGGCGAGAGGCAGGGTACACCCTGACCGGGCCGCCAGTCCATCTAGGGGCCAACACAGAGACAGACAACCATTCACGCTCTCATTCACACCTACAGCCAATTTAGAATCACCAATCAACCTAACATGCATGTTTTTAGATTGTGGGAGGAAGCCGGAGCACCCGGAGAAAACCCACGCAGGCACAGGGGGAACATGCAAACTCCACACAGAAAGGCCCCAGAAAGGCCGACCAGCAGGTTCGAACCCAGAACCTTCTTGCTGTGAAGGTTGCCGCCCCTGCATCATTGTATTGATAAGTTAAACTTCAGTGTTCGTGTTGTTTTTCCCCATACAAACATCAAGCTAGTTAACGCCGCAGGTACCTTTGCACCTATTATTGTCTTTTTTAATCCAATACCTGTGGTGGATGTGGCAGCAGCAGGTCATATGACCTCTATATCAGGCTGTCTGAACCAATCAGGACCACCCATTTTAAGCGTCTTATAGCCAAACTGGAAATGGAACAAATACAAAGCACTCGTCTGAAATCATTCACTATATTGTGACACACTGATACACCAGCAGCTTATTTGTATGGCAATGTGCGCGGCTCAGTTTGTGGTTTTAACGTCTTGTGTTGGCCGAGCAGATGCCTTCTTGGCATGGCCTGTGTTGATATTTAGACAGTCCTTTCAGTCCGGTGCAGAGGCTGCTGTGGTGTGGACAGTGGTCACAGCCATTCAAGTCGTGTTGTATTGAGTCTTTTCAGGGCAGTGTACTGGCTGCTGGGAGTTCTTTATGGTTGTGGACACTGGACAGGGGCATTGAGTGGAAGGGATTACTCTCTCCTCTGGAATACTAATGACCGTCTTTTGTCACCGATCTGTTTCCTCCACCTTCACTTCACATGCCCCTTCCTCTCTCTCCTTGACCATCCATTTCTCTCACTCTTCCTCTTTCACTCCTTTTGTCACCCGAAACCAATTATTCTCTCTCTTCTTGCCCCCATCTCTGCCCCCTCACAATGTCAAGCACTGCATACTCACACATGATCAAACGCAATTGCAAACACACACACACACACACACACACACACACACACACTTTGACGCTCCGTACCGCTCTCCTCTCCCCGTCTAAGTTGCTCCCTCTTTCACTTACTCGCTCACCCAGTTGTATTTTTCAATGGTGGCTTTTGTCCCTTTCATCTCCTCGAAAACAAAGGATTCTTGTGCGCACAGGACAGAGGGAAGGAGAGGGACAGCGAGCCGGACAGAGAGGAAGAGATCCTCACCTTGAGTGTGGTCATTCAATGAGTGGAAGAAGTCATTTTACAAGAGAGGGAATCCATCATTACTGTCACTGATACACTCCCCAAATATTGTTTTGGCTATACTGATATTGACATAACTTGCTTTGTACATTTTATAAGATCAGTAATTGTACATACTGTTAAAAGATAAGGGTGGTGATGTTCTGTATTTTTCTTATTATCAACAAATCCCATGAAAAGACCCCAAAATAACAAAGAACTGAGCCTTCTAACAAATATTACCATCCTCACTGATGTCCAAAAACTC
Organism: Nannoperca australis; assembly: GCA_036023655.1. Taxonomy (NCBI): domain Eukaryota; kingdom Metazoa; phylum Chordata; class Actinopteri; order Centrarchiformes; family Percichthyidae; genus Nannoperca; species Nannoperca australis. Next base: position 62,697 of record JAVQJD010022626.1, read on the forward strand.
TATTTTGAGCCGATGCCACAAACTCCTTGTTGGCAGAAATACCAACTAGTGTAGAAAATGTGTGTTAATCCGCCAATGAAAATAGTGCCAGCAAATGCACTTTTTACTGTTGTTTGAGTAACTGATTGTCCAGCTATTTTAGGAAATAACTTTTTTAAATGAAACTTCAAATTTGTTCCTGTTTTTAAAGCTGCTCTAATCAACATTTTTATGACAATGGAATGATGAACAGTATCCACAATTTACCGTAACACTAACAAGTGTTTTAGTGTCTTTCAATTTACTGTTTTTGTTTAGTTTCATTCTCACTGCACTCTCATCAAACTCGTTTCCAGACACAGCAGGAAGCTCTGATAAACCAACTGTATACCACCTGCCCAGCAGCAATCTGCAGGCAGACAAAGTTAGCTTGTAAACATATGGAGATGTCTTAGGAGTTGGTGGAGACTAAAACAGAGCTAAAAGAAGTCGGAGATGGATTTCTACTCATTAGGTGGCCAGAAACATGACACGAAAGACAACAACTTTATAAGGTGGTGATATGTCAAAAATATGAAATAATGCCAGTTAAAAAGTGAATAAATATATTAAAATACATGCATTTGCTAGCTGCTACATGTTGTGTATAAGATCCTTGCTTTGCACGCCAAACATTCCTTTGGACAATAAATGGTATTGTGTTGTGTTCTAACTGTTTAAAAGGTCTATATGTCCCATACACAAGTGTGTGTTTACTGTATGTGTAGGCAGGAGCTCCGCAGGGTTCAGAGTTCAGCTGGAGATGGACACGGCCAATCACATGGGCCTCCTCTTGACCCCGCCTCCCTCCGCTCTCTCCCCCTCCACATCTTAGTATTCAGAGCACAGACATCTACACAGATCTCTATTCATTCACTCAGTGTGAGCTCCAGCATGGAGAGAGGAGAGAGAAGGGTCAAAAAGGACAGGAAAGGACAGAGCGTATCAGATCAACTTGGTTCTTAGGCTTTTGTTTGAGTTGTTTTGTTTTTGGTTTTGTTGTATTCACCCCGGAAAGCAGAGGCAGTTTGAGACAAAAGGGGCATTTAGTAAATACTGAGTGAGAGTGAGAGAGAAGGAAAGAAAAAGAAGGATGTGGAGAAAGAGAAATCGCAGCCCAGATGAGAGTAAAACTGTTAACAGTGTGTACAAGGGACAATCCATACTGTTACAATACGTGTCCATGGCACCTGGGGGTGGGGTGGGGGGACTTCTCAGTCTGTCAATACACAACTTTAGGACCCACAGACACTCATATAGTGATTCATTCCAACACATTACACCCCCATCCTCTCACTGAGGCATTCACGTAACACTTGACAACAAGCGCTTAGATTGAGTGAATGGCAATACATCTACACCTACACCTAAACATATTCTGCTATGACAGCGTCCACTCTTTAAGGAAGGCTGCTTGATAACAGGATCCCATTCAGCCACAAGAGGTTCAGTGAGGTTGGCAACTGATGTTGGGTGAAAGTTAAGGGTAGAGTATGAAAACAGCTTTCAGTGAAAGGATGCAGTAGATCTCAGCATCCTTGATTCAAGACTTCTTTTCTTAATATTTTTCACGTGGATTATTGGCCACCACTGTCTTCTCATCTCAATTCAGTCGCTGTCTTGTGCAACCGACACGTGAATGGGCCTGCACTACCAAGCTTTTATTGTGAAAGAGCAGCTGTGCCTTCATGCTGAAAGGGGCTTTTATTTTGACAAGGCCAGCTGCCTCCAGTGAAAGGAGAAATTGGGCTTCAATGGACCACCGTGGACAACCACAACACTGCCCAGTTGGAAAAAGTTGCTTCTAATCCCCTTCTTCTTCTTCTTTTCTTCCCAAATGTTCTACTCTGTAATTTCTCTCAATCGTGCGGTTATCAAATGTTCTCTCCTCTATTCTTTTTTCACACATCCTGCACCTTTTCATTTGAACTCACCTGCTGTTCACTGGATCTTACTGCCCATACAACCTGTGCCATTTCTTCTCGCCATCTTCCTCTCTTTGTCTTTTCATGTATACCTCCTTTACCCACACTTCTTCTTCTCCTTACCTCCTGTTGTCTTCTCCTTCTGTCTCCAACCCCTTGTAGCACCAGCCATGACCTCAGCCACTCCCCCCTCCTCAGAAGGCTCCTCCCCTCAGAAAGTATGCCACTCCCAGACGCAGACTGACATCACCAAGCCCCTGCTGGGCTCCACTGGGGGGACCGGAGTTGCGGTTGCAGATGGAGGTGAAACAGGAGCTGGAGGACCCAATGCTCTGCGGAGGAGGCGCCGCGTCCTCTCCAAAGATGGACGAAGCAATGTACGCATCGAGCACGTAACCGGGCGTGGGGCACTGTACCTCCGTGACCTCTGGACAACTTTCCTGGACATGCAATGGCGCTACAAGTTCTTCCTCTTCTCTGCCACCTTTGCTGGGACCTGGTTCGTGTTTGGATTGCTTTGGTACCTGGTGGCAATGGTGCATGGAGATCTATTGGGTAAGGAGGCGGGAGGGAGGACTGTTGACTGTGATCACAAACCACTTATTCCATTTCCCCAATAAAATGTTTTTGACACATTTTCATTCCATAGGTCAGATAAAAATGACCTACTAGTATATTGAATTTTCAATGACCTTTGAGAACTCATCATGTCACAGAAGAACACAAAACAAAACAATTAATGTCTTTGTCCATGTCCTCTGGCTTTCTGTAAAAGGAAAAAAGCCCATGAAGTACAAGTACTGTTTTTTGTGAATGAGTAAACAATGAAGACACATGGGAATACAGTTGTGCATTGCAGAAAGAGCATGAGAAAGATCTGGCAGAACATCAAGAGGGGGAACAAAATGTTCCTTGATAATTTGTTTAAACCTCCAAACCTCCCAAACTCCTCTGTTCTTCCTCCCTTTCTTCAGAGTTTGACCCCCCCTCCAACCATACTCCATGTGTAATGGAGGTGAAGACCCTGACGGGAGCCTTCCTTTTCTCTCTGGAGTCTCAGACCACAATTGGCTACGGTTTCCGGTGCATCACCGAGGAGTGCCCTGCCGCCATTGTCCTGCTCATCTGTCAGCTGGTCATCACCATGGTGATGGAGATCTTCATCACTGGCACCTTCCTTGCGAAGGTAGTCAAATCTAGTTGATAGAAGTTGTTGTGATTGTTAAAGAGGTGATGTATTTGGTATTATTTTCATACTGTACTGCAGCATCCCATTGGACAATCCTTTAATTGGATTAAACGTTCAATACACAATGTCACTGTTGAGTTAGGAATCCCCTATAGACCCCATTTATGAAAAAGAACACATTGTATTAGGTACTTGCATAAAACACCTTTTTCTTTGGTTGCTTTTAGGCATGTATAGTATTTGACAAATCCTTTTTCAATATGTAGCTTTAAATTGTAATAATTTACATACACTAAATGCTGGAAATGCTGTTGCAGTTCATGGCTGGTGCCTCAAACCCTGTCACCTTAATATGTTCTTCCTTTACCCACTCAGTGTCATTACAGCTATCAGTATTTTCAGCAATAAACTTCTAGGTTGTCAGTTATGCTTACAGATTGTCACCGTGTTGATTATTACCACTCTGATCTGTCAAAAGCAGGGTTATCTCAATAGTTTCCTCCTCACTTGCAGTCTAACAACCTTTTTTTTAATCTCTTGTCTCTTTATCTCTTCTGTTCCTGTGATCACACCCTCTCCATCTCTTACTGTAGATTAGGTTATCTTAAACAAAGGAAATCCGCTCTGTAGATGATTATTGAAGGTTCTGTGAAATGTTTACAGTATGTACTAACAGGAATCATTATATATCCATGTTTTCCTCCTCTTTAGGTTGCTCGTCCCAAGAAGAGAGGCGAGACGGTGAAGTTTAGTCAACACGCTGTTGTGTCAAATCACGAGGGTCGGCCCTGCCTCATGATCCGAGTGGCCAACATGCGCAAAAGCCTGCTGTTAGGATGCCAGGTATGTGTTTGTCGTGATTATACCCCGAAATACTGACTGTGTTTGATGCACCTGATCTGTCTGTCTCCTATGTTTGTGTACGCTTTTTAATAGCTTTATTATTGACTTCACCTGATGCCAAGATGCATAAGAACCCACTGACACTGACAGACAGTCTTACCAGGAAGCTCCTGCAGTAAAGTAACAGAAAAGCTTTTATGAGAACAATAAGCTATTTAAAAAGGACTGTTGTTATTACAAGTATAAGCATGCATTCAGTCTAGACTACAGCACATAACTGTAACTCTGCTGTGTGGCAGAAACTGTGTTATGAGTCATCATGTCAATAAAATCCTTTCCAGTCAACGTAATGCTTCCTTTATAGTAATAATGTAACTGGTATAAAATGTAGTTTATGACACATTCACTGACTGAGCATGTTGTTCAATGCCATGCTCAAAGACACATCGCCTTTGATGAAGACACTGGCCATTGCAGGTATTAAACCTGGGGCCTTTTGGTTACAGGATGCCTTCTGCAACCTCTTGGCTACATTTACTGACTCCATCTTGGCTCCCAGGTGACTGGGAAGTTGCTTCAGACGTCCCTGACGAAGGAGGGCGAGACGGTGCGGCTGGACCAGCGTAACGTGCCTTTCCAGGTGGACACGTCCAGCGACAGCCCCTTCCTCATCATCCCCCTGACTTTCTACCACATCATTGACGACAACAGCCCCCTCAGGGCCTGGGCAACAAAAGGTAGATCATGGCTCAAATGTCAAATGATAAAACTACTCTTGTGCACAGATTATAACTGTCGCTTATCAGTGTGCAGTAACTTAGTTAAGACTAAAGGTCCCTTTACATCATACAGGTTAAATGCAGGTCACACAGTGCGAGAGGTAAAAATGACCGGATTTATAATGGCATTATTTTTTTTTTTAAAGGTTTTTTATATTAATATTTATACATAGTATTCTAAGACAGTTACATATTAAAATGCATTGCTATTATAATACATTTTAACAGGACATTGGAAACTCAAAGTGTACTTTACTACCAGCAGTCATTTAGTATAAAAAGGTATGATATGTTTTATGAAATGGTCGAAATCAACGTCTCTTGAGAATAACTGTATGTACATTCAGTATGTATTTGTGTGTAGGTGTGTCGGTATTTACGGTCATGTGCTGCGTGCTTGGCTGCCTCTGTCCAGAGTTGGGTTGGTTTGGCACCAGAGGAGAGGGTTTCTCTGGCTGGAATGTGTGTGAGAAAGATCGCCAGAGACACCCCTCATTAGAGCACAAAGCTGTACAGTCCGAGGTGCTGACACGAAGCCCGGACAGATCCACTTACAGCAGCACAGACCTCTCAGCACTGGAAGCCACAAAGGCATCACTACTGACGGACGCTGATCGCTGCGTTATTTACACTCACGCCGTCTACTTACTCTAGATGGCATCTATCATTTCTTTCCTTGGCCTCAATTGACAAACTTAATTTTCTGATTTGTTATCATACCGTTGTACCTTTTTTCTGTTAATTATCATCCCTTTCCTCTTGTCTTGACTGATGATGATTAGCCTCTCTGTAATGGGTCTTGAACTTTCAGTTATTTTAACTGCAACCATATTTAAGGGATTACATGACAGCACACATAACACCCTCCATAGTAATACAGTAATCCCTGTTCTAAGTGCCAACTGTAACAGTAGCCAGGTTTTGTGGCAAGGTCCCCAGTGTTGCTTTATAAATGCAGGAAGTAATGCCTTGCTTAAAAGCACTCATAACATAGAAAAATGGCATTCAAGTGAATGCTTATTCCTTATTATTTCAGAACCATAAAATGCTGCCAAAGCTGCTTTTGGCTTGCAGATGTAAGAACCATGTAACGTGTCAGATCTGTCAGTGTGAGCACAACTGATGAAGAGTCTTGGATGAGTAGTGACACACCTTCTATCTTACAAAAACACTGTATGCTGAGGGTTAAGTATGTATACATCTCATTTATTCACTTAATCAGTGAGTGTTAGTGTGAATGGTTGTCTGTTTCCATTTGTTATCCTGCATGGATGGATGGTTCAGTGATTGGCCGGGGGCGTCAATAATGGACATTTTAAATAGTCTTCTGTTGTGGACACACATTTATGATAATACTCATGACTCAGAGAGTTCACTGCAAAGCTTTCTTCATGTTCTCAACATGCACTACATTTAAGGGACCTTGTGTACTGTGAGATGCACCATCGATGACTCATTTAAAGACTTTTTTATTTCCTGTAGAACTGAGAACTCAAAAAAATACAAAACTCCTCTGTGTATGATGACCACAAATAAAAGAAGCAGAACAGCAGGAAGTCACAATAGGCAGCTGATGAGGATATGAGAAATCGGTTTGTGGGTGGGGGAGGGGATCAGGTGATGGCAGGGTCGGAAACAACAAGAACAGACTAGCAGACTAGAAAGGTGCCAAATATGATCGGCTGAGCCTATAATAAATATTGCCTCAGGCACATAATTAACATTTATTAGCTAGCGATGTGAAGGACACATGTGTTACGGAAACCTGATAGTGTCACTGCATGTCACCAAACAAATTACAGTTCATCTTGAGGGAAGCATGAATGCATGCATCGAATTCCATGGCAATCCATCCAATGGTTGTCAGGATATTCAACTCAGAAACACAAAAGTGAAACTCATGGTGGCGCTAAAGGAAAAGTCAGGGTGCCACCAAAGTCACCAGGATTCATCATCTGTGAACCATGAATGTCAAATGTACATGTACAAAATGTCATGGCAACCCATGCTGTAGCTGTAGAGATATTTAAGACTAAAGAGTTGGACCAACCAACTGATAGCTGCCAGAGATCCCAAGAGCCTTGCTGCTAGAGATGCTAAGCAGATCACTAAATAAATGCAGATGAGCTTATTGCACCGCCCACAACAGGCCAGTAAATCCCTCAAGTTTGTCAGTGTGTACAAGCAGTTGCGAAACCTGTTTTCCCTGGTGGGAGCGGAGCTGGGTCTGGGTTAGGGTAAGGACTGTTTAGACAGATGACGGAGTCTGCTTTCTGAGTGCGGCCTGTTGATGCAGGTGTGTGCTTGCTTGAGTGCACGTCTTGTGGTGTCTCCTTCGTGTTATTGCGGCGGTGTGTTGTTCTGTTTATCCTGCATGTGTTTTTAAAATACATTAGACATTTACGATTGGAGTACTTTGTCTGTGTGTGAGTTCTGTTAGTGTTTGTGTGTGTGAGTTCTGGTCAAGTGTTGTTGGAATCAGTCTGTGAGGGAGGAGGTTTTATGTTTTGGAAAATTCAGGACATGCTTGTGCGTGTGCATGTTTGTGTGTGTCTTTCCTGACCTACATTATGTGACTTGTCTTTTACTGAATGAAACAATCTGTGACCTATATACACACACTCATTGTTGTGTAGGAAACTAATATAAAACATATTGCTTGCTACGGAATATGCTAGCTTTTTGGTTTGTTGTTTAACCTCAGGTCTTGTGTGTCCACCAGGGGGAGGCTGGACAGACCCCGAGCTGGCTGACTTTGAGCTGCTGGTGATCATGAGCGCCACAGTTGAACCGACCTCCGCCACCTGCCAGGTTCGAACATCCTACCTTCCGGATGAGATCCTGTGGGGCTACGAGTTCCCCCCCGTCGTCTCCCTGTCTCCCTCAGGAAAATACGTAGCCGATTTCGCCTTCTTCGACAAAGTGGCCAAAACCAAAACCCCACCCCTCTTCAAGCAGGCCCTGCCCCCGAGCCCGCCGTCACAGGCATCGCGTTACCACGGCGGCAAGGCGAATGGAACGGACCCAGAGAAGATGCAATTGGAGGAGAGCTACAGGGGGGAGGAGAAGGGGCGAGAGAGAGGGCGCATCAGAGATAGCAGCCCGCTGAGTGTGCGTATTAGTAATGTGTGAAGGGAGAGAGAGACAGGAAGAGGTAACAGAAAGCTGATGTGAAACCGAGATAAAGTAAAGACAGGAAGAAACAAAACAAGCTGCTCACCAGAAGAAGTCAAATTCTCTCAAACATCTCGTACACACAACACTCCGCCTTCGCGTGGGCTATGTGAGGAAAGTAAACACCTGGGTGCTCTATCACCACGACCACCAACCACACACACAGACACCCCCCCAATGTGTTACTGAAACCACAAGTCAGATGTCAAAAACATGGAAGATCTTTGTGTCTGCAAACAACTTCAAAGGGGGCAAGTGACAAACCCAACATACAGCACAGAATCAAGTCATCCACAGAGACATTTTCTAAACTCGAGTTGAATTATTGTAACGGGAGGAAACACTGCAAAAATCTTCATCTCATTAGGTCAATTCTGTGTGTAAGTTAGCCCTAGATTAAAATATTCTCACCACACTTGCAGACTTTTCAGCTGTTCAAAGTAAGAACTCAATTACAGACTTGAATTATAATTCAATTGTTATGAAGTGACTTGATAAGGTGATGTTTCCAGTGTAGTTGAACGTCTGATATGGATGTTAATCACTGAATCACAGTACTGTTTTTTTTCTCTTCTTTTTTTAATAAATAAAATACCTGCAACAGGTGGCGAAAATACTGGAACCTTATTATATTTGAAAGGAATGTATCATGTTTCATGTACCCAATAGTTTCTAACAACATCGTTACTGGTTGCACCTGAAAATATTGTGCTCTTTGATATGAATGTCTTTTTTTGCGTTTATTGGGGTAAATATGTTTAGTAATATTACTAAAAGCACTTTAACTTGAAAGAAAAGTGGCATTTCACACGAGCGGAATAACTGAACTAACTGATTCTTAATGCACTGTAATAAATGATTAAATCTTGCGGTTATGTTTGGTGTTTGCGAGTGTGCGTTTTTAAGCTTGAAAAACTTGTCATTTTGTGAGTGTGATAATACTGTTTGTGTGAACCTTTTTAAATGTCATGTACAGCATGTGTGTGTTAATGTACAGTGTATAAAACTATGTTTTTCTACATTCTTCATTTCTTTATGTCCTGACATTCGATACACAGCTCCACATTTCCAATATACAATATTAATTGTTGTCAGTGCATAATGTTGTTTCTGTTAAATACGGTACGCCCATCTATTTTACTGCTGTAACTCTTTTTTCATACAGTGGTGATGAAAGAATCTGTGGATTCTGCCAATGTCTTTCTAATCAACTACTTTTTGGATCAGATAGGTACATATATTTCGATAAAAAGAGACATTTTTCTCATTTTTACTCTGTATGGAAATGGCAACAGATGCATCCAAATGAAATCAAATTATGCTATGTTCTAGGGGACTAGTCAAAGTCCTTGGTTAACAAAACATTTGACATCTGAATTTTTAAGTAAAAGAATGAGGAGCATCAGAAAGAAATGTACAAAGATGTTGCTAGGAACTTTTTTTATAAGTGTTTTTGTTTGAACGGCCAACGTAGCGTGTTAATAAAAGATCTGTGATATATCACGTACCTGATGATCTGTTTGACAGTTGTGCTCCTGCTACTACTTTGAGATTAAGTGCCACTATTCAAATGAAATCCTCTGCTCCACTAAGAGTGTCTGAGAGACTGTGCTTGGTTATCCCTGTACTGTGTATCGATCTCTCAGAATACTGGGAGCTCATTGGTCCAACTTTTTAATTGTTGCTATTTAGCGGATTTCGGGAGCAGGAACACACCCCATTACGTCATCCACGTCACTACGCCATTTCCGTATAAATACCCTACGTAATCATTCCTCGTCCGCTCTCGACTACTGCCGCTCGATCACTGCGCATGGCACCGGGATGCCAGGTGTCTTAGCTATCCACCTCCAGCAACCACAGCGCATGGCAGCTACAAACCTCATGCAACCGAAGCCGCAAGCATCGGCCGGAAAAAACGTCCGCCCACCGACCACAGTCAGCTAGCACCGGCCGAAACGTCTGGCACCGGGTTGCCAGGGCCCCAGCTACCAACCTCCACCGACGACAGCTGCTAGCACCGGCCGGGACGCCGACACCGGGCTGCCGGC